>JAMYXO010000559.1:0-22500 GCA_033310375.1 Conus canariensis
GGTCACAAATGGTCTTGCATTATCTTCAGAAAAGACTCATATGATGCTTTTCAATAATGGTAGTAATCCTGCTGAGCTACCTTTGTTTAAAACTGAAAACGAAACAATTCAGTTCAAGGATTCGGTAAAAGTTTTGGGTTTGTTTCTTACAACAAAACTAACGTGGAACGCTCATATCAACCATATTGTTACTAAAGCAAGAAAATGCTTAAATTTGTTAAACGTTATAAGTAAACAATACTGGAGGGAAGACAGCAAAATTTTGAAACATCTTAGCACAACATTAATTGGATCAAAATTGTCCTATGGACAAGAAACATTTTTTAGTGCTCCAAATGATTTACTTAAGAAACTTCAAAGTATCGATTGCAAAGGATACAGGCTTACTCTTGGTGTACCCTTTCACGCATCAACCCTCGGAATTTTTATAAAGAAATTGGAGAATTGCCTTTGGATGAATATCGAAATCTTGCATGTGCAAAGTACGTTCTTAGGACCTCAAGACCTGACAACTTTGTCTCGGAAGAAGTACAAATAAAATCATAAATAAATTTTCCTAAACGGGCCAGACAGATATCTTCATTAAAGCCAATTGGCTCATATGTATCAGACTTACTTAAAGAGTCGGAAATAAATCCACCGTGTATTGATGCACAGCAAGTAGTTTCTCCTTACCCTAACTGGGAGATGAATAAACCACATTTTGATATCAATTACACTGATGTGAAGAAGAATGAGAATCCAAATGTTATGCAAAGTGAAATCCGATTTTACCTAGAGAATAAATACCCAAATCATTTAAAGGTATACACAGATGGCTCACTCTCAGATGATCACCGTGCTGGTTCAGGTTTTGTTATACCAGCTTAAAAAAAAGAAAAGTCATACTTCATTGGTAAAAATCGATCAATATTTACCGCCGAACTCGTTGCTATACTTATGGCTCTTAATTACATAGTTACGCGTCGATTCTTAGTCCGTACTGTATGCTTTATGTTCATTTGATTACAAGAAAAAAATCCAAAATTATCATAGAAATCAATCAAATGATTAACATTTTAAGTTTAAAGGGAACCAATATCGCCTTTTGTTGGGTTCCTTCACATACTGGATTATATTCAAACGATTGTGCTGATAGAGCCGCAAAAAAGGTGCAAGGCAAGACAGGGAATCTATAGAAATAAACATCCCTTTATCGGACTATTGGCCTGTGTCTGACTGCTGGTCACTGGCGCAGGTCATCAGGCACTGTCAAGCCAGAGACGTGTTCAGTGGGTCGGGCTGCCCATCAGGTAACCGTGTCCGCCAGCTTCATCCTGTGGCTGCTCCGTGAGGGCGGCCTGCCGGCTGAATGTGGGCTGTGCCCCAGCGTGAACTGACATATGTGTGCTTCAAACTTAACCATTGGACACACTTGGCGAAGTGTGATGAGCATAATGCCACAGCGTGAACAAGAAGCAGACACTGAGCCAGTCAGAGCGACAGGAAGTGGTCAATGCCTTCAGTGTGTGCAAGGGAACGCCAGATAGCCAAAGCGGAAGATACTGATCTTGTCCTGTTTACGTCTTTCGCTTGGACAAACCCCGACCATTACGTCATTGGAAAATCACACACACACACACACACACACACACACACACACACACACACACACACACACACACACACATTCACACACACACACACACACACACACACACACACACACACACACACACACCACCACCACCACCACCACCACCACCACCACCGCCACACTATACTACACCACGCACGTACGCATGCATACACGCACGCGCGTCTCCCGCCACTTCAGCACCAATTCGTAGAGCTGTCCACCCTTATTAGTACAGTAGAACAGACGTAGATCTGTCCACCCTTATTAGTACAGTAGAACAGACGCAGAGTTGTCCACCCTTATTAGTACAGTAGAACAGACGTAGAGCTGTCCACCCTTATTAGTACAGTAGAACAGACGTAGAGCTGTCCAACCTTATTAGTACAGTAGAACAGACGTAGAGCTGTCCACCCTTATTAGTACAGTAGAACAGACGCAGAGCTGTCCACCCTTATTAGTACAGTAGAACAGACGTAGAGCTGTCCACCCTTATTAGTACAGTAGAACAGACGTAGAGCTAGCCACCCTTATTAGTACAGTAGAACAGACGTTTCTGCTCGCGAAAGAAGCTTCAATGTCAAAACATTATCAAAACACGTTTTGTACACAATGTCAATGAACTATACGCGCCATTAGAAACGTGAAACAAAATGAGTTCTATTCTACGTTAACGAAGTTTGTGTGAAAATCTTTAATCTAAAACACAGTTAGAACCAAGTGTCATGTATTGAGCAAATCTGGAACGGACATTGCCAGGAATTTTGCTGCCAAAATGTACATTTTAGAACCCAGTATTTTTTTTTTACACAAATGAACCAAAAATATTGTTTCATGGTGTAACAAAATGGGCTCTGGCCTACGTTTACTGTAGAGTCTACTCTACGATGAAACGTTAACGTTGGAGAAGACTGTTCCAGTGGTACTGGTAGAACTGGTGTCGTCGGGTTTGCAGTGATTACAATCCTCTAGACATTTCTTTTGTGCGCGTTAAAAGCATTTACATTTCTTTTTGTTATATTTTAAAAACAGCCGCCGTAGAACTGTAATTTAAATGGGTTAAAAAAAAAGA
This sequence comes from Conus canariensis, assembly GCA_033310375.1. Taxonomy (NCBI): domain Eukaryota; kingdom Metazoa; phylum Mollusca; class Gastropoda; order Neogastropoda; family Conidae; genus Conus; species Conus canariensis. The sequence goes on from JAMYXO010000559.1 coordinate 2,688, forward strand.
AAGCAACTTAAGTTAAATGATTTTGTGTTTTTGTTTGCATGCCTTATCTAGAACATTCTTTTTAACACAAACATAAATAGACAGATAAAGAAAGAAAAAAAAAATAATGCATCCTCTCGGTTTGAAAACTCTTTATAAACATTATGTTACAGTGAAACACTGCATGTTAAATGTCTTTTCTTTTAATAGATCGATAAGAGAGCCAAAGCGCGCGCATGTAGTGTGTGTGTGTGTGTGTGTGTGTGTGTGTGTGTGTGTGTGTGTGTGTGTATGTGTGTGTGTGTGTGTGTGTGTGTGTTGTGTGTGAGTGTGTGTGTGCGTGCGTGCTTGCGTGTGTGCGTGTGTGCGTGCGTATGTGTGTGTGTATATGTGCGCGCACGCGCGCGTGTGTGTATGTGTGTGTGGTGTGTGTGTGTGTGTGTGTGTGTGTGTGTGTGTGTGTGTGGTGTGGTGTCTTTGTGTGTGCCCTGAGTGTACGCCAGAGAGAGAGAGAGAGAGAGAGTTAATCTGTGACAGAAACCTCTTACAATTTTTCCATGATGAAATAGAACTGTATAGTTCACTGTGGGTCAAGAAGCGTCACTCTCATTTACGATGGGTCAGCTCCACGAGCCTGTTGGCCAGTGCTTCCACAGATATTTAACCCAGCCCAAAACAAGAATGAAGACCCTCTACTCCCCCCACCCCCACACCAGATACCTAACACACCCTCTACCTCCCCATCACCCACACCAGATACCTAACACAAACCTCTACCTCCCCATCACCCCACACCAGATACCTAACACAACCCTCTACCTCCCATCACCCCCACACCAGATACCTAACACAACCCTCTACCTCCCCATCACCCCACACCAGATACCTAACACAACCTCTACCTCCCCATCACCCCACACCAGATACCTAAACAAACCCTCTACCTCCCCGTCACCCCACACCAGATACCTAACACAACCCTCTACCTCCCGTCACCCCACACCAGATACCTAACACAACCCTCTACCTCCCATCACCCCACACCAGATACCTAACACAACCCTCTACCTCCCGTCACCCCCACACCAGATACCTAACACAACCCTCTACCTCCCCATCACACCCCCACACCAGATACCTAACACAACCCTCTACCTCCCATCATCCCCACACCAGATACTAACACACACAGAAGTGATTCTTTACCCACACTGTGAGGAACGAAGCGTTCTCCATCACCCCACACCAGATAGCTAACACACACAGAAGTTGATTCTTTACCCACTGTGAGGAACGAAGCGTCTCCCCATCACCCCCACACCAGATAGCTAACACACACAGAAGTTGATTCTTTACCCACACTGTGAGACGAAGCGTCGACACCTCTTTTTTCTTGTTGTCACCTACACTACATCAACTCCAGGAGTTATTCAGGATGGGGTAGGATGATCTGCACCCTATATACATATGGTTGGGTCAACCTACACTACATCAACTCCAGGCAGTTATTCAGGAATGGGGCTAGGATGATCTGCCACCCTATATACATATGGTTGGGTCAACCTACACTACATCAACTCCAGGCAGTTATTCAGGGATGGGGCTAGGATGATCTGCCACCCTATATACATATGGTTGGGTCAACCTACACTACATCAACTCCAGGCAGTTATTCAGGGATGGGGCTAGGATGATCTGCCACCCTATATACATATGGTTGGGTCAACCTACACTACATCAGCTCCAGGCAGTTATTCAGGGATGGGGCTAGGATGATCTGCCACCCTATATACATATGGTTGGGTCAACCTACACTACATCAGCTCCAGGCAGTTATTCAGGGATGGGGCTAGGATGATCTGCCACCCTATATACATATGGTTGGGTCAACCTACACTACATCAACTCCAGGCAGTCATTCAGGATGGGGCTAGGATGATCTGCCACCCATATACATATGGGTATACTGACATGCACCCAGGTAATGCATATCGAGTCATGCAACATACATCATTTGTTTTCTCTTTGGCCTATACGTGTGTGGCGCCTATAATCTCCTGCCGCCGCATTAACGAGGGCAAGGTGGGATAGTCACACAATGGCCCCGTCCCAGTCAGTGCCCCGCACCATGTTTTACGTTTTTCTTGTGTCCTTTGGACATCGTCTAGAGGTAAACGAGAGCTTTTCTTAGGTCATGACAGTGAGGGCGGTGCCTTCTCCTCCCTTGCTTTGCCTTTGTTAGGTCAAGACAGTGAGGGCGGTGCCTTCTCCTCCCTTGCTTTGCCTTTGTTAGGTCATGATAGTGAGGGCGGTGCCTTCTCCTCCCTTGCTTTGCCTTTGTTTCGCTAATGAGGGTCGGTACATTCTCTCACTGAAATTGAATGCACCACGAAACCTCTTTTTCTTCGGAGTAGTCGGACATGCACAGGAAGATGGGGGGGGGGGGGGGGGGGGACAACTCTGAGACTGTGTCAGCATACACAATAGAATACACAACGAATATTTAGAGAAAGGAGAAGAAGGGGGTGTTCCTGGGCCTTCCTCAATATGACCCTCTGCTTGCCCCTGGCTGTGTTCTGGGCCTGCCTCAATATAACCCTCTGCCTGCCCTGGCTGTGTTCTGGGCCTGCCTCAATATCACCCTCTGCCTGCCCCTGGCTGTGTTCTGAGCCTGCCTCAATATGACCCTCTGCTTGCCCCTGGCTGTGTTCTGGGCCTGCCTCAATATCACCCTCTGCCTGCCCCTGGCTGTGTTCTGGGCCTGCCTCAATATGACCCTCTGCCTGCCCCTGGCTGTGTTCTGGGCCTGCCTCAGTATGACCCTCTGCCTGCCCCTGGCTGTGTTCTGGGCCTGCCTCAATATAATCCCTCTCCTGCCTTGCCCCTGGCGCTGTGTTCTGGCCTGCCTCAATATGACCCTCTGCCTGCCCCTGGCTGTGTTCTGAGCCTGCCTCAATATGACCCTCTGCCTGCCCCTGGCTGTGTTCTGGGCCTGCCTCAATATACCCTCTGCTTGCCCCTGGCTGTGTTCTGGGCCTGCCTCAATATAACCCTCTGCCTGCCCCTGGCTGTGTTTGGGCCTGCCTCAATATAACCCTCTGCCTGCCCCTGGCTGTGTTCTGGGCCTGCCTCAATATGACCCTCTGCCTGCCCCTGGCTGTGTTCTGGGCCTGCCTCAATATGACCCTTCTGCCTGCCCCTGGCTGTGTTCTGAGCCTGCCTCAATATAACCCTTTGCCTTGCCCCTGGCTGTGTTCTGAGCCTGCCTCAATATACCCTCTGCCTGCCCCTGGCTGTGTTCTGGGCCTGCCTCAATATGACCCTCTGCCTGCCCCTGGCTGTGTTCTGGCTGCCTCAATATGACTGCCTGTCTGCCTCAATATGACCCTCTGCCTGCCCCTGGCTGTGTTCTGAGCCTGCCTCAATATGACCCTCTGCCTGCCCCTGGCTGTGTTCTGAGCCTGCCTCAATATGACCCTCGCCTGCCCTGTGTGTTTAGCCTGCCTCAATATGACCCTCTGCCTGCCCTGGCTGTGTTCTGGCTGCTCAATATGACCCTCTGCCTGCCCTGCTGTGTTCTGAGCCTGCCTCAATATGGCCCTCTGCCTGCCCTGGCTGTGTTCTGAGCCTGCCTCAATATCACCCTCTGCCTGCCCCTGGCTGTGTTCTGGGCCTGCCTCAATATGATCCTCTGCCTGCCCCTGGCTAAGTCCTGAGGAGTTGTTTTGGTGAACGACAATTTGCTTCAAAATAACTCCTAGGATTATTCCTGGGCAGTGACAGATCCTACCCCCACCCCAGCAAACACATATGCACACTCAAAGAGAGAGAGAGAGAGAGAGAGAGAGGGGAGAGAGAGAGAAGAGAGGAGGAAAGAGAGAGGAGGAGAGAGAGAGAGAGAATTCGAATGCAAATGCGAATGGTTTATTGTGATTAAGCTCATTTAGCCCGTACACTAAATGGAGCTGGGGGGAATGGGACCCTGCAGAAATATTTCGAAATGAACAGAGTGAGAAAACAACAAGCCGACTATCACTCAAAAAATCATCTGACATGGAAACCCAAATACGGGAGCATGTTGATCACATTGTCAGAATTATAACATTGTCAGAATTGTGACACTGACAGTACATTTACGAACATGGTATTTTCCACCACAATCTTTAACGGTCATAATATACCCAGAGGAGGATTCCCTTTTCCCACAATCTTTAACAGTCACAATATACCCGGAGGAGGATTCCTTTTCCTACAATCTTTAACAGTCACATATACCGGAGGAGGATTCCTTTTCTACATCTTTAACAGTCACTATATACCCGGAGGAGGATTCCCTTTTCCTACAATCTTTAACAGTCACAATATACCCGGAGGAGGATTCCCTTTTCCTACAATCTTTAACAGTCACTATATACCGGAGGAGGATTCCCTTTTCCTACAATCTTTAACAGTCACATATACCGGAGGGATTCCTTTTGTTATTGACAAGATTCAGATTCGAATTACGTTATCAAAGTACATCAGCACCGATATACAAAGCCTCAAAGCATGGATATGTTGTGTCCCTTACGCTATGGATATGTTGTGTCCCTTACGCTATGGATATGTTGTGTCCCTTACGCTATGGATATGTTGTGTCCTTACGCTATGGATATGTTGTGTCCCTTACGCTATGGATATGTTGTGTCCCTTACGCTAAGAGGCAAATGAACATGAACTACATTTTTTATTTTGTTGTTATGCACTTCAGGATTCACGGCGTGAATATATTCCAAGGAAATTTTATGAAGACCCTTGCTCATTTCGAGCTGTTTTACTTATGGCAAATCAAAATGAAGGAGTTTTAAAGAACATTTGCATGTACATATACAACGCCTTTAAGAGTGAAGAGTTCAACTGAACTGTCACGGCACAAGAATTAAGATTGGGAATACCTGGTGGAATAGGGTTAGGGCATGAAGTGTACTTTACCCCTTCATGAATATATATAGCTGTACTGATTTTCCCATTGGTATCTACCTTCTGATATATAGGGGGGAAATAATAGTTTTTTTTAATTCAGGTAACTTGTCTCTTTTAACGTTTAGAGACTGAAGAGCTAAAAGTTTGTATTCATGGCGCGCCAGGTGTTGCACGAGGTGATCCAAGTTCGTACTGATGGAGCGACAGTTCCATTGGGATATGCTGAAGTTACTTTCCGCAGACATCAACTAAATCTTTCACAATCTGATAAGTTAACAGGAAATGAAATAATAATGATGATAATGACATTGTCACTATTATCTAAGGGGAAAAAATTGCATGTTCAGTCAAAAATTAGCCGACAAAAAAAACACAGCGGTTATTTGTGCGCAACGCAGTCTAAGGGCACAGAGGTAAGTGAATTCTCAAGTGTGTAGATGCATGTGACATTTCTTAGAATACTGACCAGTTTCCTAGGACGTCAAATGTGTTGAACCACCTGTGGTCGGGGTAGGGTGGACGTAGGAAGGGTCGGGCATAGCGGGCTGGCTTCCTGGGCGTTTCCCACAGAAGATCCCTGACGTGTCGCCCCACGTTCCCTGCCAGCAGACTGGTCCCCCTCTGTGACAGGTGGCAGTTGTCCTTGAGATGGTAAGGCCTTATGTTATGATGATCGACGAGCATAATGTTGTGCACGTTGAACAGCTCGGAGGTCAGGATGGCATTAAGTAACTGCCGATTTACCTCCATCTTCAGGTCTTTTACAGTGAGAACTTTGCTGACGACAAATCTGGTGTTCGGATTCTTTCTTGATGCATCTTTAAGTGATTTTAACGAAGGTGTTGCACAGCTTATTTGGCTCTGTTGTCTTCAGGTCGTTAATCCCACAGTGGATAACCACAGCATCAAGATGAGGTTTTTTGAAGCTATTTCCTGCAAGTGATCTTGAGTTATTTTCAAAGTGTTGCTTCGGTGTTTTGAAGGTTTGAAGTGATAAGACCGACCAAGGCGTGTTTCTTGTACTCCGTTCATAACAGAGTCGTGAAGAATAAGTACATTCGGTAGATCTGAACTAGTATTCGATTTCTTTTTGGAATCTACAAGATGAAAAGATTTGCACTTGACGTCATCTCTTGACGTGTCAGCCATGGAGGGTTTGGCGTCATTTGTCTTCGAAACGCTAGGACAGGACACCTTTTTTCAGTCCCACCTTTCTTCGTTATTTTTTTTCTGCAGCAGACGTCTTGTGCTGTGCAGGATGACTCGCAACGCCTGACGACAATCCACACCCCGCCACTTCAGTGTAGGTGGGTCCAGCTGGAGGGCAGGGGTCTGTTTGAGTTTCCGTGGTCGTCATGGAAACTTTTGGCTTGGCGATGTTCTGAATCATGCGGTTTTGAAACTCCACTGCTTTTTCTAGGGAGGATATTCGGCAGCAAAGATTTAAAATGACTTGCCGCAAGTCAGGCGTTGCGTCGGATGTTGCGCACAGCACGTGTGTCGAGATAACGCCGCTGCACACTGACGCGTTCGAAGACTCCACTGTCGTTGGTGTAGGAGTGGACGGCTTTTCGTTTCGTGGGTCGCATTGATGGCTCTCCAAACGATCCGACGTGTTTACGTTCGAAGCAGACCATCGTTGGGAAGCCCGAGTTATTCGTTCGCACGCAGGAGTGCCGTTACTTCTGGATTTCATGTCTTGATCCACTTGCGAAAACTTTCACCCCATGAGAAAAGCTAACTGCTGGCAGTCTCTGCCATTTTGTGTGACGTCTGGGGATTAGTGTCGTTTGTGTGTGTGTGTGGTGTCGTTTGTGTGTGTGTGTGTGTGTGTGCGTGCGTGCGTGCGTGCGTGCGTGCGTGCGTGCGTGTTTGTGTGTGTGTGTGTGTGTGTTTGTGTGTGTGTGCGTGTGTGTGTGTGTGTGTGTGTGTGCGTGTGTGTGTGTGTGTGTGTGTGTGTGTGTGTGTGTGTGTGTGTGTGTGTGTGCGTGCGTGCGCGTGTGCGTGCATGTGTGTATTGTGTTCCCATATGAACCCTGACCTTTCTAGTTCTCTGAGCTAATTGCTCTGAGGAAACTCATTGGATCAGTGGACTGAAGATTATAATAACTTAGATCGGAAAGCATCTGAACTGACCCAGTGGTTAGCGTCGTAGATTCTATGCTGGAAATGTGGGTTCAGCTCCCATCACAGCCATTTATTTGTGAGGTATTCTGGCCCCTGACCAGCTCCTGCCCAGAGCTGAAGTTTCTATTTGCTCAGTTGGGAAGACTGGAACCATACAGTAAAATTTCAGCCACTTATTGAATGCGTCTCTCACAGACTTGCTCTAATTTCCTGACCAACACTGCAGGTATGTGTATTTATCGGGCCTGGTTAAAACCAGGATATATCATTATGAAAGTAATTCTAGTTGCAAAGCGAGACGACTGCAGGCGGAAATCTAAAGAAATCTAAATAAATGTCAGCGAACCGCCCAGAGAACGTGGACAAACGAGTCACAAGACGAAACACAACGCGTTTCGACCTCTTAGGTCTTCATCGGGTGAGACATAAACGAATAAAACAACGAAAATTCACTTAGCTTTGATCGCTTCAGATCACTTCACAGGGTTCAGCGCAAGGAAGAAGGCGTTGAATGAGAACGAGGCTGTTGGAAGGCAAATAGTGAGCGAGTCAAAGTCGTAATGAAAGTAAGCCTAGAGTACAATCCTCTCATGCTGTCTCAGACCGGAATGGAACTCCATATCATCATGTTCATCATCCCAATCCTTATCTATCATGATCAGGAAACCTCAAAGTCTGCAACTCTTTATATCCTGCTCTCAAGGTGACCTCTGTTTCAATTTCCTCTTCACAGCTATATTCTTGGTAGTTTTGTGTCAACATCGCCGATTCAGGCAAATCCATGGGACTGTCATTGGACGGACATGGTGGCACCCTCTGAGGGGCAGTTGGGGGGGGGGGGGGTGATACAAGCTGGCTTCTGGATAAAGCAATTATTATCATCAGTAGGAGGCTTTGTTGGTGGTGTTCTACGTATCAGAACAACCACCACTGAACACCACCAAAGTGACAAAGCAATGATTGTCGTCAGTGGGGTGTTTAGTCGGTGGTGTTCTGAGGATCAGATGATGCTTTACCGAACACCACTGACTTGACCTGTCAGCAGCGCAGTATCTCCTCCGGTGGGTTGCCTCTTGGCGACTTGACATCAGCTCTCCCTGTGGATTGCCGGTGGCAGGTCTGCAGTGGGTAAATCAAGGTGTGGTTGCAATCTGGGGAATGGGGTGGGGGTGGGGGATTCGGAATGAATGGCATGAAGTGAAGTGGCATGGAAGATCGAACAAATGAAAATGAAAAAAAAGGGAGAGAGAGAGAGAGAGAGAGAGAGAGAGAGAGAGAGAGAGAGAGAGAGAGAGAAGACGGAACTCGATCTGGTTCCTCAGTATTCCAAAGGTAATATATGTTTTGAAGTGTGTATTACTAAAATTGATCAATTTTGAATTGAATGAAATATATCGAATAAATGATCTCACTAATATAATTCATGGAAACAGGGCATACACATTTCTAAAAGCACACATCAATATTTTCACAGATGTGAACAGTTCTATATGTAGCTCCTTTTTTTTTTTATTGACATCTATGAGCTAACGTCCACTGCATGTATATGTAACTCTCCATGCTTCAATTCATGTGTACTGTTTATGTATTTCAACATTTGATTGCATTGTATTCTTTCAAAGGGTTTCTTACCAACCAACAGTTTTCTGAGTGTGACAGAATACGAAAACGTATTTGTGGAGGAATATGCATGTGCATGATTTTGTGCAGTTCAGCTTTCTGTTCACTTCGCCAAATGTGATTGGGTCAAACGTAATTGGATCAAACATGATTGGGCCAAACGTTATCGGGTCAATCGTGGTTGGGTCAAACGTGATTGGGCCAAACAAGATTGAGTCAAACGTGATTGGGTCAAACGTGTTTGGGTCAAACGTGATTGGGCCGAACGTTTTTAGGCCAAAACGTGTTTGGGTCTAGCATGATACAACGATGCAGACACCTACTGGGCTATGTTGCCAATGCTTCATATGTAGGAAGAACATTTCAAGCCATTCATCTTTGATATAAGTAATTTTTACACTTGATCGCAAGAAAAAACACCAGTTGTTTCTCTGCCAAAATTTTCATCTTTAATGGGCTTCTCCAGGACTGTCTAAAATAATAGGACACAAGCCTATTGTCACACTAGCACAAATGCACGCAAGCACTCATGATAGCATTTACCTCATGCGCACACAATCACTCCAGACAACCAGAAGGCGCAACTACACTTTCCTTTTCTTCTCCCACTCTTTACTGGGGGACAATTTACTGAACAAGGATCAGCAACACAGTCCAAAATAATGCTTGATCAATGCACGATATTCTTTTACAATTTCTTCCTAGAGGGGGAACAAATATTCCACATATCATTTAGTTATAATCAATTTCTTTTCAATGATTCTCTCCTTCCCACTGGAGAGACAATTCACCAACTTCCAAAAACAATGAGATGGCCTACAATTCAGAAAAATGTCCAAGACACAGCCCAGGGGAACAACAAGTAATCATGATAAACCAGCACGACGTTCGTTCAATTCGTGAACTTCTTCCACGACTGCTGCAGTCGCTGCCCACTTCTCGTCTAAATTCTCCAGCCACTGGAGATAGGTGGGTGCTGCCTCAGCTACCCAGGAACTCTCTCTGGTTTCCTTTACTTTAAGACATCTAGTGCTGCCACAACACTGGGGGGCTGAAACACGAATGAAGTTCGTGTAAGTAATCTATTTCAGGATTTAAATTATAAATTCTTTCTTTTTTTTTCTTTTCTATAGTTTATCCCTTGTTTTCTTGTCTCCCCATCTGTCTATACTTCAGCTGGTAATTGCAGGTCACAGGCACGTTCCCCTTCTGTTCAAAGCCACCTGTCTGGTCAACGTCTCCAGGACATCTCTTGGCTATACCTTATTCTTTCTTCCTTCACTCCTCCTGTATTCAGTGATCGCTACACATTACCAGCCCCTGGTTAACTTTTGCCCGATGGTCAATCTTCACCCATCTCACTGAGTGATTCTCACAGCTATTAGGGACACCGTCCACACTGGTTAGGCCACGCGAATTTATCTCCTTTAACCCTTCCCTTTTTCTATCACCTAGGGAAATAATTCATATCAAACAAATCTATATGTGATGTTTCCATGTGAGGCTACGTCACATGACACCTATATATAAGGTATGACAAGCAAAAGTGAAAACAATTCACCCTGTAATATTTACATTGACCAGTTGTCACTTATCCCTGAGAACTTTCCCCCCACTTGCTGCTAGTAAACCCATATCCAATGATTTATGAACTTCAGCTCACCTGCGTACACCCCCTCCGCCCCCCCCCCCCCCCCCCACACACACACCAAGCCCCTACCCGGTCCCATACATACACACTGAAACCCATGCACTCACAGTCTCTCTCTCTCTCTCTCTCTCTCTCTCTCTCTCTCTCTCTCTCAGTCTCACGCACACACACACACACCCCTCACACACACACACTCACACACACACACACACACACACACACACACACACACACACACACACACACACACACGCACACACACACACACACACTCACTCACTCACTTACCAACACACACACACACACACACACACACACACACACACACACACACACACACACACACACAAAAGTAAAAAGGCTGCTACAAAACTCTCATTCAGTTACCTCTACTTGAAAAAAAAATAGACTCTCACCTAAAATAAAAATTACTTAACCCTATAGTAATTTGTCCAGCACTACACGCCAAACCCTGGCCTGGAACCCCCAGGGAAACAGAAAGAGGGGCCGGCCTTGCAACAGCTGGAGGGCAGACGCCGAGGTCGAGCTGCAGCAACAAGGGACCCACTGGACTAAAATGGCCAAAATAGCCCAGAACAGACTGCGATGGAGAGGGGTTGTCGATGGCCCATACTCCACCAGAGCGACGGGCATAGACAGAGATAGATAGGTAAAGTAATTTGTGCCCAACATGTGGATACACACACCTGACCCCTGTATTTAGGATCCAAAAAGTGGTGAAGAGCTCTGATCCTGGATGAAACTTTTTTTTATTTTTTTAAGAGAAATCGAGGAGGCAGACTCTCCACTGTTAAACCCAGCCCTTAAACCCAAGGTTGGGGGGGGGGGGGGGGGGGGAGGGACATAGGAAATCCCGTCAGGAACATTCAAAATTTGTTGTGAGGTGGGGCTACCTATACCCACGAAAAGATCGCAGGCAGTGTCCACAGATCTTCCCCCACATTATAATCCCTACAATGACTGAAAAGTCAGTAAACCATCTGAAAACCATTGTCTAGGGCCACCAAATCGTTAAAAAAAAGATCTCAAATTGTTCAGAAATATTATTGAAGATATCTCCCAACCTAGATCCCATCCGAGATGGGACGAAGTAAGTGGATTTAAAATATCACAGCTTTTCAGAGTGGCAACAGGGGAAGAATCTGTACACCACCTGAGCTCTAATCCCATACATTAAAGCCGTCAGGGTATTTCGTTTTCAGTTTGTGGCGCCACAATCGTTCTCTGACTTTGCGCTCGCGCGTGTTCTTGGAGTGGCACTGTTCTATTGCCATAACCCTCATGTCTGCCATGGAGTGGCTGTTTGCTTGAAAGTGTTTGGCTACCAGGGCTTCAGCACAGCAGCCTTCCGTTTCTCTGGTCCCTTCATTTTTTATGCTTGACCGGTGGCCATAGAAGCATTTCTCTAGTGGCTGTCCCGTCTCCCCAATGAACTGCGTGTCCCCACAGCGTGCACAATTGATGAGGTACACCACATCATTGCTGGTGCACATCAGTCTATGGCGTACCTGGAACACCTAACTGGTGCGGACACTGGTGAACTGTGTGGTCTCTTGCAGATGTTCAGCGCAGAGGACACATCTATTTGACTGGCACCTATAGCAGCCTGCAGGCCCTGGGGACGCTGCCACACGTACAGGAGGGGGGGGGGGGGGGGGGGGGCTGGGATGGCATGTGCAGACTGTGCAGGTTTCTGCACTTTCGCTCTCCTACCATGGGGTCTTGAGGGATGGCCTTTCTCATCCTTTTGCTGGTATGGAGCGTGGACAGGAGCTCCCTTCGCCACTGGGTAATGGGAAGGTGGGCAGGGTTGTGTGTAATTATGAAGGGGATGCGTCCTGTGGAGTAGGTCCTGTTCCTGTACGTGAGGGTCTGCTGCCTTGGTATTGCTGCCACCAGGTCAATAGCTTTTTGCACGAGGCCAGGGGGGTAACCCCGCTTCACGAGGCGGCCCTTCAGTTCCACACAACGCTTGAAGAATACTTCCTCCTCTGAGCATAGTCTCCTCAGGCGGGGGCTCTGCCTGAATGAAATGCCACAGACGCAGTGGCGTGGATGGCATGAGTTGAAGGGGAGGTACATGTTCGCGTCCGTTTCTTTGATGTGCACATCCGTGGTCAGTTTCCCGTTGATGATGCGTATCTCTGCATCCAGGTAGGGCACCCTGGACCTGCCGTAGTTTGAAGTGAACTTCACACTGTGATGCTGCTGATTGAGCCATGCTAGGAAGTCTGTTAAGGCTGTCCTCCCCCTGAAGCCACAACATCAGCATATCATCGATGTAGCACCTCCAGTGTTGGACCGGGATCTTCCAGGGGGAAGAGGTCAGCAGTTCTTTCTCTAGCCACCCCATGTAGATGTTAGCGATGGCAGGTGCCATGGGCGTGCCATCGCTGTCCCCTGTACTTGCCGGTACACCCTCCCATCAAACCTAAAGACGTTGTTTTGTAGAATGTGCATGATAGTCTGCTGTAGGAGACGGACGTTCGGGATAACGTCTGAGTCATTCTTGTGCTCTCTGAGCATAGCCTTCAGAGACTGAGGAACCTCTTCATGGGGAATACTGGGGTATAGTGCCACCACATTTACTGTAACGACAAAGGCATCATCAGGAATGGGTTGCTGGTCTGTGTTCCTCTCCTGTAGGATGTTCAGCAGGTGCGTTGTATCCTTGAGATACGAGGGTAGTCTCTGAACGATGGGTTGGAGCCAAAAGTCCACCAGTTTGGAGAGGCGCTCTGTGGGTCAAATAACTCCAGACACAATAGGCCTACCAGAGGAATCGTTGAGGCACTTGTGAATTTTGGGCAAATGGTAGAAACTGTGTGGCCTCACCGTATCCTGATTCACGATTGCCCAGTCTTTGGTCTTGTCGTTGATGAACTCGGCGTTGTGCAGCTTTCTGAACGTGTTCGTTGGATGCCCTGGCAATTTCCTTAGTTGCGTCCGATTGGAGTTGTTCATAATGCTCTGGATTAGTCAGCTGGCGCATCGCTTCCTTGTGATATTGTTCAAAGTCTTGGACGACCACGGCACCCCCTTTGTCAGCTGCTGAGATGCGTAGGACCCTGTCATCCACCTGTTTCTTGAATTCAGCGAGGGCATGGCGACATGCGTGGCTGATGTTAATGTGGTTTGGAGGTATAGGAGTGTAAGACGTCGCTTGTGATAGCAACTTTTAGAAAATTTCAATTTTGCGATATTGAGAATGTTGCTGAAAATGTTAATGGCTGATTTAAGACCATAATGTTTAGCGACATTAATATTTAGGAGACAGCTTACGAGGTGTTATGAATGTCTATTAATCTGCCAAGTATGGTGACACTTATGCTTGCACTTGCTAAGAAAATGCCAACATCAAAAAATCACTATGGACTTACACATGCACGCACAGGCAGATGCACTCATGCAGGGGCAAAGAAACATACACAAACAGCCAAAATTGAATGAAAACCCGGACCGACTCACGAGAACAGGGCATGAAGGGACACAGGATTTTAGACTTTTTCTTTTTATGCTGATTGATGAGGATGAGGATGGTGAAGGTGACCAGGCCAGCTGCCACAGAACTGGTTAGTATTGTGGACCGCAGGCTGGAAGGTCGTTGGTTTGATTCCCATCACAGCCATTCGTCAGAGGGATTTTTCTGCCCTGACTGGCTACTGCCAAGAGTTGAGATTGATGCTGGCTTATATGGGGAGATCTAAACCATACAGTCAAGTTTACTTCACTTAATGGACGCAGTTTGAAGGGTGTTGCTCAAAATTCCTGACCAACACTGCAGATGTATGTATCTCTCGGGCCTGGTTGATGCAGGTATATATATTACGAAAGGAAGCGTAGAGTACAGCCCTGTCATGTAGATTCTGAGAGGAATGCAACTCTACAGCATCACTTTAGTCATCATCATTCTCACTGATCAGCATAAAAAAGTTTCAAATTCCGTGGCCCTTCAAGCCTGGTTCTTGCGAGGACTTGAATTTTGATAACCTCCACATATCTGTGCTGTTGGGGAGTTTGTACCATCAGTATCAGCAAGTTCATAGGCACTGTTGTCAGGCTGACATGATGGCGTCCTCTGGAGGGAGAGGGTCACTCACTCTTGCTACGGGACTCATAATTGTCAGTAGGGAGCTTAGCAGGTGGCGTCCTGCACATATTGGATCAGAACAGACACCACTGAACACCACCAAAGTGATTCAGCAGCAGCGTAGTGTCTTCTCTAGTGGTTGTCTCCTGATGATTTGACACTGATCGCTCACTGCCAGAGCTGTGATGGCACAAACCAGACTGTGACTGTGAGTGGGAGCTGGAATGAACAGTGTGGGGGACAATGCCACTGAGGTGGTATAAAAGATCAGACAGAAAAAGCTGCCCCTTAAACACATCGCTTTCTTTAGAAAGAAAAAGCGCTGTCAAATAAACATTCCTCTCTTTACTGTTACTGTCCCATCATTCAACGCTCTTTGCTGTGAAATCGCATTCACGTTAAAGATGAGCAAGCACACCACACACCACACCTGGACAACACCAGTTACGTGGGGCACTGTGCCCATAGCTTTGCACTTACCTGATGATGGGCACAGTTTGAAGAGGACGTTACCAATTCATGGCCCTGAATTTATCCAAAGGCACTGACGTATATAAAATCTTTGTATTTTCAGGACCAAAACCCTGGTATGTGCCACGTGTGGTCCTCAAAACAGCAAGGAATTCTGGCATTAAAGGCACGCCCTGATTTGGAGATTTGGTGCCTTTAGTCCTCAATGTACATTCGGCAAATCAGCAGACTGTGTTTAAAGGAATATGCAGTTATCATCTTTGATACTGAACCAATATCTGATGTTGATGAATTATTTTATCTATTGAATGGAGCAATAGAAAACATCGATTTGGCCATAGTATATTGACAGGTACAAAGATGAAACAGCTTTTCAAACGCTATTAGAGTTACAACAATGGATTTAAATACTGTTCGGAGTGGAGACACCATCTGCTACACTGGCCAATGTTTTAATGATATTCAAGTGAGAGGCAGTAACCGGCTGCATCATCTTGGTTACTTGATGGGATTGTTCAACACACTCCAAACAGCAGGTCTGATGGTTAGACGTTCAAGAAGGATTCCAAGAAATTGGCTTTCTGGAGCATGTGAGATGACTGTTGGGGGAAATTGAAACAAGAACAAAAGCAGAATAACTGGACCGCCAAATGAAGGACAAACAAATTACAAATAAACACAACGCGTTTCCACCTATGGGGTCTTCTTCAGTCAGGAGAAATGACATTCAAAACAAAGAAAAGAAAGAACGAACAGACAGCCACTCACCTCTTCGACATGGGAGCAAAATTTTGGTTTAAAAAAATATTTTAAGCCAATTTAGACAATTTCCATGCCTTCAAAATACCTCAGAGCAGGTAATTAGTTCACTACACAGACCATAAAATCTAACCCAACATCAGTCTGGGAATTACAGGAATTCTTTGACAGGAGGGCTCTGTTCCTGTGAGGATACATATTCACCATTGAGTCTTCATGAGCGCAAGCAAGCGATCTCACAAACCTTCTGTCCTGGTCTCAGACAGAATAAATCATGCCGTAGTCTTCAGCAGATCCGTGCCCAAGATACCTGAAGAGGAAGGGTGGGGATGGGGGGATGGATGTAGTGTCAGCGGTCGGAATTCACCTAGTTTCATCTGTATTGTAGTTTTCAAAAGTGTTTCTACTAGCCCTACTATAGTTTCACGTCCAGGTTGTGCTAACCGCCACTTTTTCAATGCCGAGTATCATCCAGCTGTTTACTTGGTGGCACACCTCTATTGTTGTTCTGTGATTTGTCTTTGATACCTGTTTGTTTACTTGGGGGCACACCTCTTTATTGTCGAACTTGTAGTAGTTCAGTTCCCAGTGAGCTGCTATCAGGGACATTCCCGTCACTCCTCTGCTGTTCCCGCTTAGAAGACCACAGGATCAGACCTGCTTCTTCTACAAGCCTTCCATGGTGCCAGCAACTGCTGGTGATGCTGGCTGCACACCAAAAATGAGTGCGTCAAAGCCTGACTGAAGGAATCGAGTATTAGCCTGGCACAATTAGGTTGTTTTGAGAATTTTCGCTGTGTCTGAAAGTTGATCTACCTTCCTTTCGTCCATGTGCCCATCAAGGTACATGCCAGGTGGTTCCACGCAGACAGATTAAAATGAAAGGAGTGGGACTATTTTGGGGAAACTACCTGGCGCAAAGATAGGGTCACGGGTGAATGCAAAGGCCTGACATGTCGCGTCAGGTAAGGGGTAGCTCATGTATTTCTAGACTATGAATGATTTAAATGGCAGAAATCCCTAACAACAAGTTAAACAATTGGTGTGCGTTTTGCGTGCTCGCGTGTGTGTGTGTATGCGTGCGTGCGTGTATGTGTGTGTGTTTGTGTGCATGTCCTCTCTCTCTCTCCTCTCTCTCTCTCTCTCCTCTCTCTCTCTCTCTCTCTCTCTCTCTCTCTCTCTCTTGCGGTGGAATTGTCCCGCAAAGGAAGACATGATATCCAGATGATACCTGGAGCAGTTGAATTAGTTTTACTACTGTATGCTTATGATGTTGTTCTTCTGTCCGGGACAGTTGTAGGTTTGCAAAACCAACTAAATGTATTGAAAGAAGAAGCAGACCGCTTAGGTTTATCAGTTAACTTGGATAAGACGAATATAGTAGTCTTTAGAATGGGTGGCCACCTATCAGTGCATGAAAAATGGTCTTATGGAAATGCAGATGTTCAAGTAGTTAATTCATATAAATGTCTTGGCATGATATTTTCAACAAAATCAACTTTCCGTTACGCATAGGAAGAATCTCTGAGAAAAGGGAAAAAAGGTACTATTGAAATTATTAAATCCCTGAGACAACTGAATTGTACAGACTGTGGTATATTTTGGAAAATGTTTGATACACAGATAAAACCTCTTCTTACATATGCAGCTGAAATTTGGGGCTTGCATGAAAATTCGCAGATGGAAAAAAAGTACATACGTATGCTATAAAGCGTTTCCTTCAAGTACCTGTTCATTCATCCAACACCGTTTTATATGGAGAGATGGGCAGATACCCTTTGTATATAAGTACATTTGTGAGATGTATTAAGTACTTGTTGAAGATCTTGAAGCTACCCCAGTCCCGTTTGAGCAGGCAAGCCTATGATATGATGCTTCTAGAAATAGAAAAATGTAAAGAAAACTGGGCTCATAAAGTAATGAAAGTCCTTTGAGAACAGGGTTTTGGAATAGTGTGGATGACCCAGGAAGTAGGAGATAAGCAACAGTTCATTGCGGAATTTAAAGACAGGCTTATTTGTTCTTTTAAACAGAATTGGCACTCAGATATGGAAAGTAAAGAAACATATCTCTAGTTTTTTTTCTCATTTAAGAATGTGTTTCATTCTGAAAAGTTTCTCAATGTCATAACAGATAAATGGCACAGAATAAATTACGCAAGATTTAGGTTGAGAACTTTAGATTTTAATGCGAACAAAAGATGGTTTGAATGTGAACCACAGAATCTCCTTGTCCTGCATGTAGACACAGTATTGATGACGAAGAACACTTTCTGTTCTACTGTACTGCTTATAATGAAGTGCGCACAAATTGTTCATTTTCCCAGTTAGATATAGCTAAAAGACAAAATGTCGCTGTCGTGTTATCATCAGATGATGAACGTGTAATTAAATCAGTTGCGAAATTCATCACGGAAGCATTGAAAATTAGACAGATGAAGGACAGTGAAATTTAAGATAATGCATCATAAGAGATATCTGAATGAATGTTATCATTCATCGCATGTGGAAGAGATCAGTAAGATACAATGTCATCATCTGATTGAGTGGATGGTCGAGTCAGTCTTAAGTGTGTGTGTGTTTTTTTAAACCTTACTGCATTACTCCTGTGCGTGAGGACATAAGGAAATGTTACGAATTTATTTGTTTTTGTTAACCTTTGATTTGATACACACTAGGAATGAAAGTGTACTATTTGTTTGCAGGAAAGAAGAGGGAAATGTTATTGTTCTGTTACCTCTCCCCCCTTGTCAAAAGACCTCTTTGGTCATGACAATAAAATATCAAAGTGTCAAAAAACTCTCTCTCTCTCTCTCTCTCTCTCTCTCTCTCTCTCTCTGTGTGTGTGTGTGTGTGTGTGTGTGTGTGTGTGTGTGTGTGTGTGTGGTGTGTGTGTCTAAAAATCTACCTTTAACATTGCATAGTGTTTTTTGTCCCAACCCAGAAAATGGGTGGAGGCTAGTCAGTTTGGCTCTGAATCTGATCAAGTCTCATCCACTTGGCAGATTTTTCTAACGGATTTTTTTTTTTAAATGTTTGCTTCTTTTTTGGTTTAGTGGTCTGAGATACACGTAGAGCAAAGAATTTGTTACATGACATAGCTGTCCGACACTCACGTGTACTAGGTCGCATTATTCCATTTACGAAACTTTTGCACAGGTTGTGCGCGCGCTAGAGAGAGAGAGAGAGGAGAGAGAGAGAGAGAGAGAGAGAGAGAGAGAGAGAGAGAGGGGGGGGGAGAACTTGGTTTTGTTTATATGTGAGTGCATGTTGTGCGTACGTCTATACGTTTTTTTGTGTGGATATGTTTTGAGTGTGTGTAGGGGAGGGGGCGGTTTGTGTGTGTGTGTGTGTGTGTGTGTGTGTGTGTGTGTGTGTGTGTGTGTGTGTGTGTGTGTGTGTGCGTGCGCGCGCGCGCGCGTGCGAGAGAGAGAGTTTTGGTTTTTATTTGTTTGTCTGTGAGTGAATATATGTGCGTGCTCGCATACACGTGAGTAGGGGGAAGGGGAAGCGTGGTTTTTGTCAGTGTGTGTGTGTGTGTAGTGTGTGTGTGTGTGTGTGTGTGTGTGTGTGTGTGTGTGTGTGTGTGTGTGTGTGTGTGTGTGTGTGATTGGATGGTGTGTGTTTTTGTGTGCATGTGTTTGGGGGGGGGTCTTTTCTTTAAAAAAAATTTTTTTATGGTGTTCTGAGAGAGAGAGAGAGAGAGAGAGAGAGAGAGAGAGAGGAGAGAGAGAGAGAGAGAGAGAGAGAGAGAGAGAGAGAGAGAGAGATTTGATTTTCAGTACAGTTAAGATGTAATTTGCTTTATTGTTACAATTTCTGATTTTTATTATGTTACTTACAAATGTTAAATGTTTCCCTGTTAATTTTCCTTTATGATTTTTATGTCGTTCAGATGTTATTTGTATTATTTTCGTTATCTCATTAATTTATTAAGGTTTTTGTTTTTAAAATGTCAGTACAACACTATGTTAATCTGACAGTAAATGGTTTCAGTTTTTAAAAAAAAGTAGATAAATAAAGATATAGACTTCTTCACTAGAAGCATATGGGGTAACCCCTCTATCCCATCTTGAAGACAGAACCATTCATGTCGCACTTGCTCTGAGGCCTTTCGTCCGCTGGATCGAACTC
>JAMYXO010000559.1:27500-43035 GCA_033310375.1 Conus canariensis
GACTCAGAGTTTATATTTAGGGCAACCAAGGTAAGAAGCCGAGTGGTTTCCTGAACAATTCACACAGCGCCTGGCATTGGAACATTTGTTACTGTCATGGCCAGACAGACTACATCTACCACACGTCTGTTTGGAGTGACGTGATGATTTTATATGTCCCAGTCTGTTGCAGCGAGTGCAACGAAATACTTGCAGAACAAATGGTTTGATATCAAAAGATTGAAACCCCAGAAAGATTGTTTAGGAAGACTTGTGACAGTGAAGGTAATTTTCACAGTCCTCGAGTCACTGCTATCTTTATTTTTCGATCGCTTTCGCTCCTGGTATTTCTCTTCTAATATCATCGAGAGAAATATCAACAGGGATGGGTTTCATCACCCCTTCGGTATACACTTCAGGGATGGAGCAGTTGATAGTGATGCCAGCCAGATTATTTGTATTTAAGAGCGCGTGTTGCTGATCAGCGGAAGAACACCCGATCAACCACTTCCTGGACAACAGTTGTTTCTGTTCAATAATGGGTCCAATGGTATTGTTCCTGCTGTGACTCCAATATCAGCCAAAGTTGCAGAATCCTTTTTAGTGTCTTCCAAAATGACTGGAAAATGAAAAGACGATGATTTTTTTCCGATTCTGAAAGATTTTGATGTGTCGTAGACTTGGTCTCTCTGACACATGGCGATGTAAGTGATGTTTTGACAGTTGATGAGGATGACGGACACAATGAGGTGAAAACCTCGACAGGCTCTACTGTCTGGTCAACATTGGCTGTTTCATCCTTTTTTGAATCGTTTAATAAAGGTTTAAGTCGATTAACCAGATGTCTTTTCTTCCCTTCTCCTTTTAATTTTGACCTTAGTAGTATTGTTGTGTGTATAGAAACCCTTTGAATTAAATTCATCAGTATTATGAAAAAAACTGCTTACATCTTCTATATTGGAGTTCAAAAGAATTAGTTCAAACTGTGACGCCAGTGTGTTATGAACTTTTACAAAACGAAAGTTCTTTCTTTCTTTTCTCTTTCAAAAATCTGCCTGTTCTTGTTTGCTATTTTTCTTCCTATTCTTGTAATGCGGGCAACCAGTTCAAAAGACAACATGGACAGTCAAGTCATAGATCGTCTTAGGTTTTTACAATGGTACTGCAGAAGTAAGTGTAATATTGACAACCTTATTCAGTTTTTGCAAGACCATAGTTTTGATGTCCTTGCGCTGCAGCCTCTGAATTGTCATACAAATGATTCGCCAAAACTCACGGGATACTATTTTCCTCCAGTGACTGATGCAGTGAAGAAAAATGCTAAAACTAAAGTTGCCATATATGTATCGTGTAAAATTTTGTACCAACCTGTTAACACACGTAAACCTCGATTGACAAACGCTTATATTCTTGTTGTATAGCAGTGAATATCAAGGGCCAAAGTGCACAAGTTGTGAACTGTTAGAACCCAGATGGGGTGTCCAACAAGGAAGCCGACTGGTTGCTTGATTTAGATTCAGACAAGGAGTGGATTAATCTAGGTGATTTCAATTCGCATCATGCTCTATGCTCCGAAAACTCTAAAAAGAAAATATCACTAACAATAATGAATATCTCGCTAACACTATAGTGAATGCTAATCTCATGATACTGGAAAACGGGATTGCTGATCAGTCTGATCAGAAAAATTCAACAATTGATTTGTCCTTAGTGTCTCCAGGTATTTTTCCACTTTGCATGTGGAATGTCATTCAGTTACCACTGGGTAGTGGCCGTCCTCCAGTTGAAGTTCAGATCTTTGTGGGTCTAGAAGAAACTGAGCATACCTCCAGATATACAAAATACAATGAAGAAAAAGCTAACTGGGACCTTTTTGCCCAAACTCTATTTAATGGTTCTCTTAAGCTCAATTATAATCATAGCATAGAATCAGCAGATCTTGAAAACAAGTATGTAGAATACTCGCACTGAGAGCAGCAGATTGTGCCATTCCAAAGATTATGTTTAAAGACCATCCAAAGAGAGCCTCAGACCCTTGGTGGAACTCCTCATGTGAGTTAGCCGTAAAAATGAAGACAGAGGCATTTCAAAACTGGATGAATAGTCGTCATTCACAGCCACCGCAAGTAATAAACGAACTCCACAGTAAATACAAAATTGCTTGTAACTACAGTAACAAAGCAGTAGCTCTTGGTAAAAACAGTATTATGGTAATTTGATCATGACTTGTTCTAAACATTCACATGACGTTTCTAAATTATGAAAAGAAATGAAAAAAAAAAGGGTACATTCCATCTCCCTCAGCCTGCTTTGCATGTAAACGATAAAATTTATAGAACTAACAAAAAAAAAAAAAAAAAATGCTGAAAAATTTTAAGAAACTTTCGCTTCAATGAGTCAGACTGAGTGTTTGTCTCAGTCTGAGCAAATTCGCAGAATGGATTTTGTGGATGAATACCAACACTTTGAGCAGCTTAACATAGAAAGTAACACTTTACATATAAACACAAATTTAACAATGCAAGAACTCTGTTTCACACTTAATCGTATAAAGCCAGGTAAGATATCCACTGGTTCAGATCTTATTTCCTATAACATGATTAAATATTTTCCTGAGAGTCTGTTATCAAAGTTGTTGGAGTTCTTTCAGATAAGTTGGAATGCTGGAATGCTCAATACAGATTGGAAAAAAACTACTGTTGTCCCAATCCTTAAACAAGAAAAATCTAAAACTCTTCCCTCTAGTTTCCGACTTATTTCTTTAATACCTTACATTGGACAACTTTTTGAAAGGACATGAAAAACAGAATAGAACATTTCCTTGAAAAAAAAAGGGGGTCTTGCCTTTATTCCAGGCTGGATTTAGGAAAGGTAAGGGAGTCACAGACCACATTGTCCACTTATCCTCAAATGTGGAAAAAGCTCTAGCCAAGCGTCATTCGACCTTTGCAACGTTTATTGATGTTCATAGAGCCTGCGACTCAGTATGGCATTCTAAATTGTTGTACAAAGCACATGAAGTAGGAATACGAAGTCGTTTTTTCCAATTTCTAAAAGCTTTCTTATCGGACAGAACTCCAAGTCAATGTACATGGATTCTAGAAAGTTCTAGGACTATTAACATGGGTGTTCCCCATGGAAGTGTAATCGCTCCAACACTTTTTCGCTCATGCCTTACGATATTAAACTGTATGCAGATGATGTTGCTCTGTGGAGAAATGTGAACTGCATTTTTTTTCACAAACAACAAACCAAAAGAATCAATGAACAGTTTCAAGAAATAGTTGACAGTATTTTTCATTACATGAAATCAAATGGGTTCGATTTATCTGCTCACAAAGCGGCTTTTGTTGTCTTTACAAAGAAAACAATTGCATTTGAAGGCAGAGAAGCACTCTCTATTAGGGTTGATAAAACTTTGATATACCCCAGCAAACAAGTTGTTTCTCGGTGTAATCTTCCACTATAAACTTTTTTTTACATATTAATTACCTTGTAGAAAAGGCTAGGGAAAAAAATTGGATTATTACGTGTTCTTTCTGCTATACTCTAATTAACTCTGGATCTAATCTCGTCCAAGTTGCCTTAGCGCTAGTTCGTTCAATTCTGTCGTATGGCCAAGAAGGGTTTTTTTTTCTTTTTTTTTTACAGCTGGAAAGATAGATTTACACAAGCTTACCAGTATTGACTCGTTAGCCTTAAAATTGCATTAGGACTTCCCTGATGGGCTTGAATTGATTTGACGTACAAGGCGGCTGGTGTGTTACTCTTAAATGAACACGGGCTAAGCTGCGCCTGTAATTTTACAGTGAGAGCTAGAACCATCCCAAATTTAGTAAAGACTGAACTGGCCGGAAGTACGTATATTTAAAGAGAGATTCATAACAAAGTGGTGTACATGTCCCTAGGTGATTATGTTTCCCCATTGTTTGAGAACTGTAACCTGTCTCTTGATGGTATTGCCGCTGTTTCATGTTGTTCATACCCTTCTTGGTTGTCAGAGCAGGCTGAAATCATCCACACTTAGGGAGATCTTAATAAAAAAGATAATCGTCTGTTACTATCATCCTATGCCAAAGACTTGATAGAGAGAAATACGATTCCTATCTACACATTTTCATGGATGGGTTCTGTTTTAGATTCTTCCGATGTTGGGGTTTCCTTTGTAATACCAGCACTTTGCTTTAGAAAGAAATTCCATATTACGAAAGAATGTTGTATTTATAGCAGAGTTATTTGTCATTTTGAAAGCACTAGATTTCATACTTGACATACCTGTTATACATGGACAAATACTTATATTATTGGTCTCAAAATCAGCGCTTACGGCTCTACATTGTCAATTAAAGTCTAGTCGTTTCGACTTGGTATGTGAGATATTATTTCTCATTCATCAGTTAATAACGCGGGGTATCGATATAACTTTGTTATGGGTTCCAGGGCACCCCAGTTTACGTGGCGATGGCTTAGCTGATTTTCATGCAAAGGAAGCTGCAAGAAATAAATATTATGTTTTGAATTGTGATGTCCTTCTTTCTTCATCTGAAGCTATTCCCATTCTCACAAGTTCAACCTGGAAAATGAGCCTCATTTCATATTTACTGTCGTTTCAATTAAATCGAGGTTATTTGTATCTGGCACTCCAGTTTACGTGACAATGACTTAGCTGATTTTTATGCAAAGGAAGCTGCAAGAAATTTATCTTATGTTTTGTATTGTGTTGTCCTTTCTTCAGCTGAAGAAGCTATTCCCATTCTCACAAGTTCAATCTGGAACATGTGTCTCATCTCATATTTACTTTCGTTTCAATTATATCGAGGTTATTTGTATTTGTTTCTGTTCGTCTTTGTACTTGTCTGACTATATTCAAGTCATAAAAGGCTGTGCCAGTCTTGAATAAAAGTTAATTTATATTTGTTTATTTCACCAGTTCTTGTTGCTGTGTAGATGTGTTCAGTACAGGGTATATGGACAAGTTGGAACATCCTTTCTTGGGGATGTTTCTTTGTTTGTTCTGTGTGCTCTGTGCTGTCATGTCTGCTAGGCGATTCGGTGTCGTAAGCAGCATTCCTTTGGAATTATGTTTTCTTGTGGGAGCAAGGGTTACCTTACTTGTTTGTTGTTTATTGTTTACTGCTCCCTGCCTCTGTTCATATTTATTTTCTGCAACATGTGACAGAAACAAAACCTTGAAGATCCAGCTCAGAGGCACAGATGGGATATGACTAAACCAACAAGAAAATGTTGTAATCCCCCAGGGCCTATCCCAGACCGTAGCCTTGTACATAGGTTGTGGGTTAATGGATGGTTAGGCTGATATTCAAAACTGGCACCTGCTTGTGCATATGGTCAGATTCTCGATATCCCTCACATTTCTTTGACTGTACTAGTACAAGAACTCACTTTCAGCCTCTTCATGATAAGATCAAGTCCTTTAACCTTTCGCTGACCATGCCTAGCGTTTTCAGTCCCAGTTATGAGAATGGTTGGAGTCTGGCAATGTTGGCTGTTTATCTTATTAAATCTCATCCTCTTGGAAGATATTTTTAACTCCTCTACCGCCCCACCCCCACCACACTCTCTCCCTCCCCAACAGGTGGTGTGTGTGTTGTGTGTGTGTGTGTGTGTGTGTGTGTGTGTGTGTGTGTGTGTGTGTGTGTGTGTGTGTGTTTGTGTGTGTTCCAATTCGTGAATGTTTGAAATGTAAAAATTTTATTCTAGGCATATACCATATCAGTATGGTTCGGCGTTTAATTTGCGGGTAGAGCAAGACTTTTTCATTCCCCCTCCCACACCCTTCCTCCCTGTTCACCCCCTTCCCCAATCTATATACATGTGGTCACATAGATACAAGTATAAAAAGGGTCCTCTGTGTGTTGTCTTCGGTTTAATGTCCTTCCACTACAGTGATTCAGACAGTTTTATGTGTGGGTGAATGAAGTATGTAAGTGATTGAGTGTATTAATACGTTAATGATAGAATATGACCCCCCCCCCACTCCCCTTTATCCCTCTTCCATTTAATCAAAACAAATATAACTCAGTAGAGATAAGATCTAAAGATAAAGGTCAATTGAACTACTTAAACATTTGCAAACTGACTCAAGATCACAAGAACTGTTTAAAATACATGGTAGAGGTAAGGAAGTCGATCCATCAGTGTAACCATCAATACCCGAATTTGTAAAGAGTTCTCTTGCTCTTGGGCATTGGATTAGTAAATGACTGATACTTAAGGTTTCCCCACACATACATGACAATATTTTGTTTTCAATGCGTTCAAACGAAATCTGTGGATTAAGCTTCCAATCTCCCTAGATGAGAAAGAGACTTGTTTGTACGTTTTCCCCATGTACCCATCACTAAACTTTACACAGTTAGGATAATATTGGACGTCTGAGTTCATCAGTGATGTTTTAACTTTTTCTCTTGACGTTGAATTTATAATCGAAAAACATTCTTTCAAATCTAATGGAATGTTAAGTGGTATTGCGTAATTGACATTTTGAGCTGCTTTTCTTGTAAGTTGATCTACGCGCTCGTTGGGTACAATACCACAATGAGAGGGGATCCAACAAAAAGTAACAGTAATACCTTTCGTGGATAAAAGATGAATGAAATGATGAATTTCCAATACCATATCAAGTCGCATTGAAGGACATGCAGACTTAATCGAGCGGATTGCTGCTTTAGAATCAACACCTATCATAATTTGCAATCTGTGTGTGTGTGTGTGTGTGTGTGTGCGTGCGTGCGTGCGTGCGTAATGCGCGCGCGCGCGCGCGCGCGCGCGCGCGTGTGTGTGTGTGTGTGTGTGTGTGTGTGCGCGTGTGTCTGTGTGTGTGTTTGTGTGTGTGTAGAAATATTCTGTCTATATGTGTGACGGATTTTATCTTAGATGTTGGCCAGGCACGTACGCGAGCGTGCGTACCTGCGCGTGATGATATGTGGATTACCAGATAAATCGAGTAATAGCGAAGATAGACAGGATGTTGTATGTCTATCCCCACAACCACACACACACGCGCCTCTTTCTTTACAGAATCAAAAAAGAGCGACTAACGTCAAATCAATTAAATCAGACACACAGCTAGACCGGAGAAACATTCACACAGGCTGATGTGATCACAAACAGAGATAAGAAAGAGAAAGGACAGACGGAAGGAGAAACGAAGGGACGAATACAGGCAAATGAAAGGGACAGTCCACAACGAAATAGGGGACAAGTTACAGCTCATTTACCGCTGATGAACTCCCATTTGTCCAATAGTGTTTTCACTTAGGAAAAGTTTGGAACAGAAGCATAGCGCAGACGAGCCCAGAATGTAGATTCGCAGAGCCTTCCTCAGTGAGGCGCCTCCCAGCCACGGGTCGTCAAAAGGCAGGGGAAGACGTGCAGGATAGTTATAAGACAATAAAAGAAGAAGACAAGGAACGAATGAAGAAGGAGAAGATCCTCCCTGGAACAGTCCAACGGGGAGCGATCATGAGATCGATGACCTATATCGCGCCTGGTAGGCATCTTGGTACACGCACCAAGGAACGTTACCCCCAACTGTGTGTATCGGTCGGGAAGTATATTTAACAATTTTAATATGAATTATTTCCGATCAGCTAAGAATTACGCAGAACAGCTTATTATTGGATCTCCTAAGATACATATACACAGTCGACCATCGTGTGGCCTCCCTCATGAATACAAGGTATGGTGTCTGCAGCACATGCTGATCCCGAAGCTCCTTTCACCTCTGTTTATAAACACTATCAGCACAAGCACAGTGTATCAATGGAGGCCACAAAGAGAACTATAAAATAGGCATTCTGGCTCACCCACCTCCGCCAGCTCCAACCGGCTGAAGCCGGTTTCGCTGTTGCTCCGCCGGCTTACCCAGAATGCCTATTTTATAGTTCTCTAATAGTAAACACTTTACAAACAAACATAATGTGTAGGATTATCTGTTTTTAACACTAATTTAGAAAACTTTTGAGACTTTAGTTTTTGCTTAATCCTTCGTTTTTCTTGATCGTCTTCAATAACATCATTTTCACGCATACATTCATCAAATGCGTCTCTGTCTTTCATGTGAAATAAAACTACAGTCTTTAACTGTTCTCTAAAGTCTTTTAAAACTGAGTTATATTTTTGACATAAAATCCACACACTTATCCTAGCATGTCTTCCACTGAAAGCCAGTTTTGATAAAGTGTTTCTCTTT
Source organism: Conus canariensis (assembly GCA_033310375.1). Taxonomy (NCBI): domain Eukaryota; kingdom Metazoa; phylum Mollusca; class Gastropoda; order Neogastropoda; family Conidae; genus Conus; species Conus canariensis. Next base: position 35,695 of record JAMYXO010000559.1, read on the forward strand.
TTAACTATGTCTCTTTCTGCTGAACAGTCATCTATAATAAATAGTGTCTGAGTTCCCTCAAACAGTTTAAAAAAATGTTCTAAACACTCACTCAGTTTATTGCTAGGGTCAACTAAATAGATTTCATCATCCGTCCATATAAACCTTCTGTCGTGATATGCTTTGTTCCATTTGAGTGTTGGACAGAAAATTACAATATGATCAAAATTATAACGATAAACTGTTTGTAATAGGTCGAGGACAAATATTGTTTTTCCACAACCAGTCTGTCCACAAATCAATGAACAATGAGGGGTTTTTATCATAAAGTTTAACATCGGCATTGACACCAAAGTTGTCTGCTCCATAGTTTTAAAACAGAATTTAATCTAATCCAGTTATTGTTTTTATCATACTCTCTGTCAAAACTTGTTCAGTATAATAAAACCCTATAAGGCCCAAATGTGTAAGATTAATCCAGTTCAGTTCTGTAAGATCGTTTCTATTTAAACTAATATCAATTTTGTTGCTTGTTGTTATGACCTTAATATCCTCGCCATTGTAAAGAACAACGACAGTAACTTTAAGTTTGTCAACGTCTAAGTTTTGCCAGCTAATAAGAATTCCTTTCATAAGATTGTCACTGACGCCCAGAGCTCCATTTCTCGCCTCATCTTTTAAGACAGAAATTTTAAATATCATTGTGAACGTGTCTCCTAATTTTGTGCGTGGAATGAACTGTAATTTTGTAGAAGCTTTCTTTAAAACCGATTCTCTTCTGTGGAGGATGTACTGTTTGTCCCCAAACGGCTTTATTTCGATCTCTTTCCGACTGTTGTCCTCTGGCATAAGACTTACATGTAAAGGGCCAGAGTTCAATGCTTTTCTGAAACTTTTTTGACGGTCAAAAATGTAAATGGGCTTAAGAATTCAAATTTTATGTCCCATTCTAAATATGGTTCTAAGTGCCATTTGTTGTCAGTTTTTCGAACTATTTTATATTCATACTGACCCGCATTATTTGCTTCTACATTGCGTAGTTGTTCTAGTTTAGGAAACCTTTTGTTGTCGTCAACCTCTTTGCGCTTATAATAACCATCTTTAGTGTACTCAAAACCATATAAAGTGCCTATCTCACCGTTCTGTTCAAAGTCCTCAACGTCTGCAAGGTCTTTTAATTCTAAAGTTACACACCTCTCAGGCGCTAATGTAACTCCTGATTCTTCTGGCCCACGTGACATTATTTTTTAGTACACCTTATTATTTTATTTCCAAAACAATGTGCAGGCTGTCACATTTGACGACTTTTCCTGTTTGGTCTTTGATTTTTATATTAAATGATCTGACCCTCCCACAAGCTAATCTTTTAAACTGTAAATTAGGGAATTGTATAATTTCATAATCGCAATATGCAGCTTTCCCTGATGGAAGAGCTCTTAAAACAGTTGAGGGCTTTCCATCATATAAGTTTTCATCAGTGCTCAGCTCGTCCAAATGAACATAGAGTAATGAATGTAATGCAAGATCGAGCGGGTTTTCTCCCTCATAAGTAGTTTTGTCTGATGTAACTCTAAATTCATGAACGGCATAATTGTCAGTTGCAAAGCCTAACATTTTAGCTAGCTCTCCATCAAAAAGGTAACTTACTTCTTCTTCTTCAGGTTTGAATGTCAACATTATTTTCAAATTTGCATTGTTAAGTTTGAGAGTAATGTCGAAGTTACTCATTGCTTCTTTTAGCGAGCAAAACCCGTAATAACCATCAGGTATGGTTAACTGGCTAACTAAGTTTCCTCTATTATCAAATTTTGTAATCTTATTATTCTTCTTGGATTTAGTTATATTAAACCATACGACTTTGTAAAAAATTTCATGGAGTGCGACCCTTTGGGTTCTGCATTCATTATCAATAGCATATTCTAAAAACGAAGGACTGTCTTGAGTTGTTATTGTTACAAACATTTTTAAAACAAATTTAAAAATGAGTGCATTCAAATATACTAATGCAAAATATTCTGTTGGGCCGCACTACAGTCCTAAAAATATAACAACTGACACCCTTGACATTTCTGTGACTCAGTCTGACGCCTTTCAAGTAAAGGTTAGTACTCCATTGGATCGTTATCTTAACCCTCCTATTAAAAACGACTACATCCCGAAAGTGTGGTTCAGTCATCCGATGCAGTTTTATCAGAACCAGTTAAACTTTGCTGTGTTTTGTGCTTCAACTGGGTGTGGAGTGTCGTATGCTGATCATTTAAATCATCCTGTTCCTTTGGTGAGGTCAGTGTATAGATTTCATTTTTATTACACCTTCAGACGTATTTTGTCTGAACTGCAAGCGCCATTACCAAATGACAAAACGTTTAATCCATTCAGCAACAGAATAGATTACAAGGCTTTTGAAAGGATCTGTAACGAATTTGATATTGACCCAAAGACAGACTTTAGACAAAAGTTGTATCTTAATCATGGTTTAGGCACCCTTTATTTTTGGGGCGTGCATAGAAAGTATAACTATGATTGGAATCCTCCTTACACATCTTTTTCTTCAGGCACAACTGTTCACCTCGGGTCCATAGAGCAAGAGCATAAAACAGCATGGACAACATTTATTTTGGATACTTCTAAGGGTCTAACAAAAGCGGGAATAGAACGAATAAACGACTCTATTCGTACTTATGTTTGGTGTTTGCTAGGTTCGCAAGCACAAACGAGATCAAACATAATTGATCCTTCTACTGGCTTTGACGCACAAAAACAGTATTTAGCAAATTTAGAGGATTCTATTAATTCTGCAATTGATTTGCCTTCAAGTATTAAAAGGTACCAAAATGTTTTGCAATACGCAAGATCGAAAGTAGACTTTGCTGTTGGCACTGGTTTATACATGCTGCCTTCTGACTTCAGACTCCAGATAGGAACAATAATAAACTATAATAATGAAATCCTTGTGGCTGGTAAAGAAGAGAAGGTCGGAAAAAACGACATAAATTCTAAGCCAGCAATAGCAATAAAAAAAGAAGCCCCACCAATCCCCGAGCCCCCCAAACCCCCCTCAAAACCCCATTCAATCCCTGTGGTCCCAAGAAATAATGACCATGAATATGAAAAGACGGCACTTGTTATTGGATTAACTGCCCTAGGATTACTTGGTCTTTATCTTACTATAAAGTAACCCAACTATTAAGACAACTAATGCCCATAAGTGCTCAGCCATAAAGCCAACTACTTTACTTGCGGCAGACAAAAGCCAGCTAACGATCCCTCCTATTATACCAGGCAAAGAGTCTATTGCCTTACTGGCTAATTTTTTTAGTAAGTTTGCAAGGTGATCGAGTTGTTTTTTTACCCATGATTTATCTGACGACGGAGTTGGCGGGCCTGGTGGCACTGCCCCCCCACCACCACCACCTGTAATAGCCAACACCAGTGTACTTATTGCAAATCCTAAGGCTGTTATAACACTTGCTAATGTGACACCTTGCTCTCTAAACAGTGTTATTCGTTCTGCTAACGTTGTGTCTTCATATAAAATTCTTTGGATAGTTTCTCTTATTCTGCTCACTTGAGTTCGTAATTGTTCTCGGTTAGTAGACAACACTTCTAGTCTTGCTGATCTCTCTTGTTCAAGATCTTTTAGTCTTTGTGTTATTCTTTCTTTAACACCAGGTCCTAAGTTGTGGTCATCAGCCTCAACTAGTTTTTCTTTTTCTCTTTTTATATGCTCATCTAGTTCACCCAGTTTTGCTAAATTGTTTGTTAATTCGCCTCTGATGCTTCTCAAAGCATGATCAAGGGCCGTTATTTCTCTCATAGGTAGCGGCGGATCGTGCATGGTTTTTAATACTGTTTCTTCTGAAAAACTGGTTTCTATTATTTCGTCTGCTGTTGGGCTTAAATCTTTAAGTTCCATGTTTTGTATTTGGTTATCTGTTGGGAGTTCTTGTAGTGTGTTTTGAAGTTTAGCAACTGCCTCACTGTCTAATCTTCGCGGTTTAGCAATGCCAAGGCGATTTTGATCGCTCACACTGAGCCTTTGTCTAATTGTAGTCTTTGCTAAAAACTTTGATGGGTCTGGTTTAGATGTAAGCTGAACAAGTTCACCTTTATCATTTTTAAAAAACAAGTGATCATTTTTTGTTTCAAAATCATTAGGGTCTATAAATTCGGGAGGTTCTTGGCCTAAACTTTGATAAAATGATTTGACCTTACTTTCTGTTAATTCACGCCGCAATGATTGTAATGGATGTGTCAAAGGCGTCATTTCATTCATGTCGTCTCCAGGATCAAAAACATCATAATCTTCTTCTGCCATGTTTTTAAATAATTAACTTTTTATTTTGTTTTATAAAAAAAAATGTCACAAGCATATGGTTCGATTCTTGACCCGCATAGAAGACTGAAAGAGCCCTTTGGCGTGAAGGGAAATAAACAGAATATTATTGTTCCAAATAATCCATCTACTATTGATTCAGATCAAATTCTTACTGTTAAATTTCCAGACCTAGGAGCAGATGAAGTGATTGTGCCGGGATCTGCACGGCTTACTTTCAAAATAGAACTTGATTCAGCAACAGACGCAAACAGGACAGTTGTACAGAATCTGGGACGGGCAATCGTTAAGAAAATTTCTATAAAACTTGAGGGGCAAGAAATATTTTCTTTACACAATGCAGACATATTTCTAATCTATTCTGATCTATGGCTAACCGATAATGAAAGGGCCGATCTTGCGTTTCAAGGAATCGAAAATAACGAAGCACTAAAACACAGAATAGACGCCGAAGACGCTAAAGACGGTAACAAGTATGAAGCTGTAAGTTTTGCTTATGGAAATCGCTTTTCTATACCCTTAGATTTTGAGTTGTTAAAAGCGCATGCGCCATACTTTCAAGGAGCATTAAAAGACAGATTGTCATATGAACTAACTTTTAATGAATACAAACGTGTCATTAAATCTACAGACACTGATTCCAAGTACAGCATTTTCGACATCTCGTTAGAGTTTGACATTGTTAGCAACCCTAACTTAGCAAGGCTGATTGAGCAACAATATCAGTCAAAATTAGCAATATATTACGAAAGAGTGATTCATCATTCAAAATATCCTAAAAGCAGAGCAGACACTATATGGAACTTTAGTTTTAGCACCGCAGCAAGATCCCTTAAAGGTATTTTATTGCTGTGTGAAGATGAAGAACCATTCAAAAGACAAAGTGAAAAGTTTATCAATCCTAAAATAACGAAAGTACAATGTTCAATTGAGGGTAGTCCTAACCAAGTCTACGGTAGTGGGCTTAAACCTTATCATCATTTTGATGAAATAAGAAAATTGTTTGGAGGCGGGAGGTCTAGAAGTCCAACAGTAGACCTTGCGTCTAAAGATCTACACCTTCACAGTGTTAGACTTGATGAATATTTAACAACGAAATACGGTTTATGGATTGACCTAAGGTCAACAGAGGATAATCAGTTGCATGGGAGTGGGAGAACAGTTAAAGACGTAATAAACATTCAAATTGATAAAGAAAAAGAGAGTGATAAACCACTTAATGTACATTTGTTTTTAATATATGATGCGCAGCTGAATATTCAAGATAACAGATTGAAAGATATCCAATACTAAATTATTTTTATTTTAAAAAAGCATGTCTGTTACGACTTATCCAAAAGTGCCCAAAGAAGAGATAGTAAGCAATTCTGTTGCTGTAGACATAAAAACTTTCAGATTAACAAACATAACACAAATGCAACAAAAACTAGAGCAGGACCTTTCAAAATACAGCAAAACCAAACGAAGGTATTCTGCTGTCTTTAATGCTGTTACATATGTTAATACTGGAGCATCGATCACTAGTGCTTTAACAGCAGGAACAAGTGTAGGTCTCTTAGCAACAGGCGTAGGTGCACCGGTAGCTATACCTCTAGGTGGTTTGTCTTTAACTCTTGGCCTGTGTTCATTGGCTGTAAGTGCTGTCAGCAAAAAAATAAAAGCTAAACTCCAAAAGCACACAGCTATGGTTCAACTAATAACAGCTAAACTTAGTTCCTTCAAACTGACAATAAATAAAGCACTTGCTGACTCAAACATCACGGATGAAGAATTTAGTCACCTACAGGCTGATTTTGAGGACTACAAAAGACAAAAGTTTGATCTTCAAAGAAAGGCAAGGGCAACTTTTTCTCAACAACCAGACACCGACCAGATAAAAAAGGAATGTTTAAAAAAAGTAAACGAAACATTAAACTCTGTTCTAAACAGCTCACATTAACAACACCAAAGGGCGTTTATACTTTAGTTTATGAGTCCAAGCACAAAAAGACCGTTGATATTGATTCTGATTAACTTTTATTTTTTTAATTTAAATAAATATTTTGAGTTAGAAAAGAAACTCAACATGGATAAGATATATGAAGGTTCAGATGAATTGTTTGAAGCAATGCTCGAGGAAGAGCGTTTGTCAAAAGCTTTAAATGAGGTCGTTTTAGAAGTTATTGATCCAACAAACGTGCAAGCAAGCGTTGTACATGCTATTTCTCAAGTTCCAAGTAAACTAACAATAAACCCTCCAGTTAAAGTAAGGGTAGTTGTTTTAATCGACTATATAACAATAAACGAAGAAAATCTAGAAGTCTGGGTCTCAACTAAACAGCAGACTATTCTTTCCTCTAATGACTTAACACCTGGTTGGGCAGACCAGCTGCTTACACAGTTTGATGAAGCCTCTGAAGTAGCTAAAATGAGAGGCTCTGGTTGGTCAGAGGGCGAAGTCCTAGACATCAGATTAAAACAGGCTAAGTATGAGCCGATTGTAGGCAAGTCTTACATTCCACTGCCTCCAACATTAGTTGCAAAGAAAGCAGTTTTGAACATAAAAAATTCAGATGACAAATGTTTTTATGTGGTGCGTTCTTGCTAGGCTGCATCACGTTGCCAAAAATGCAGAGAGAGTATCTAACTATTTACAGTGGGCCAATGATCTTAACTTTAACGGCCTTGAATTTCCTATGGCTGTAGACAAAATTGATCAGTTTGAAAAACAAAATCCACCAATAACTGTTAATGTCTATACATGGTCTGAAGAAACCAACCTTCTGCCAATTAGAGTGTCAAAGAACAGTCCAACAATAGGCGAACCAACCAAAACTCATGTAGACTTACTCCTAATGCAAAGCCTTAATGGGTTGCACTACACATTGATACGCACAATGAGTAGATTACTAGTGCATACTACAAAACAACATAGCAAACAAGAATTCTGTAGAAAATGTTTAACAAGAATTCCGTCCGTTCAAGCTGCGAGCGAACATATAAAACATTGTATTAGCCCAGTTGACTGTGATACAGAACTAATTACG
>JAMYXO010005605.1:0-15150 GCA_033310375.1 Conus canariensis
GAGGGTTGGGGGGGGGGTCAATCTGGCCTGGGCTGGGCTTGGCCTAAGCCGGCCTAGGCCTAGGCGCTGGCTATGGGGTAGGGTAGGTTAGGGTGGGGTTGGGTTTGGAAGGGTCAGCCTTGCCTTGGCCACCTAGCCTGAGCCAGTTTGGCCTGGGCTGGCCTGGGAATGTAGGGCGTGAACAAGAGCAGTAAAACACTTCTTGCTCAAATGACCACTTTTCCCAGACACATGAACAATCTGACCCCCAGCTGGCCGATGACCGATCCACGCATACCTCCAACTCCAATGACCAACAGAATAAGCAGACCCACCAGGAGCCGGTTGAAAAGAGGCAGCTTCATCCACCAGTCAAGACGCCTTGAAACACAAAACCCAGTCTTGATGGAACACGAAGCAAAGCCTATCCCAACAAAGGTCACCCACCCATCTCGGAAGAGGCAGGTGTTCCCAACAGTCGTCACCAGCATTCCCGGAGTGGAGAAGAGAGGAATACAGTCAGACACCCAAAGGAAGGCCCCGGCCATGGAGTATATCTGCAACCAGTACCCCCAGGAAGACTGGACCCATGTCTTTACAGATGGCTCCGCCACACAAGCAACGAGGGATGGTGGAGCTGGAATCTTCCTCCGATACAAAGACGAAAATGAAGAAATTGCAATCCCAACAGGAAAATACTCCACCAACTTCCGAACTGAGCGAGAAGCTCTCTGTGAGGCAGCCACAACATTCTCGCAGAACTCTATAAGAACAACAGGGCAGGTGGTGGTGTTCTCAGACGCTCTCTCCGTGCTCCAAGCCCTCAAGAACTCCCGCTGCAAAGAACAGAACCATCTCACTTCAGCCCTTGTTGCCCTGAGTGCCAGAGTGGAGAAAGTGGTGATACAATGGTTACCAGCACACTGTGGTATCAGAGGCAACGAAAAAGCGGATATTCTGGCAAAAGACAGTGCACAGAAGGAGCAGGCCAACAACCTGGTGTCATACGATGAAATCAAGACAATCATCAAGGCACAGCAAGGAATACAGTGGCGCCTCCAGCACCCCAAACACAACCCAGAAGACAAATACCATTTGCAGGGACGACGGGAACAGGTCAAGATCTTCCGCCTGAGGACTGGACACAATCGCCTGCTCCACCACATGCACACAAAATTTGGCATTGGACAGAGTGGAGAGTGCCCTTGTGGTGAGGGACCAATGACAATCGACCACATCCTTCAAGACTGTATGACGCATGCAGCATCCAGAAGGAAGTACTGGCCAACACCGACAGCAGTGGAAGCCAAGTTGTACGGCACCCTGGAGGAGCTGCGGTGGACGGCAGCCTTCATTGAGGACACCGGGCTGCTCATCTAATGGAAAGCGAACGAGGAGGAAGAAGAAGAAGTTCAAATAACCACCTTTCCCAGACACATGAACAATCTGACCCCCAGCTGGCCGATGACCGATCCACGGATACCTCCAATTCTCTTGCCTCACAATCATGTCATGAAAAGATAAACATCCCCTGCACACTGGTCCCTGGATGCACAGCAACTCCTTCAACTGCATCCATCTATGGAACACAACAGAAGGCAGCCAGCAACTCTGATTCCCGGGAACTATCACCCTGACTGATGAATCACCAGAATAGGGAATCATGCGCAGAATGAATGGCATTGGTTACACCAGAGACAAATATGTACATATACATCTATATGTACGTATTTCTCTAGCCAGGTTTCTTTAGTACCCCCTGCCCCTTCCTCTGCTCCCCACTTATTCAACTAATCCAACACAACATCCAGTCACTAACCGAACTAAAGGCATGCAGCGGCGTTGTTGAAAGATCCGTGTGGAAGAGAGACCCGATTTATAACACGAATCGCGAATCGGCCACGAATCAGGGGCGAAATTTAGACATCCTCGAGAGGAAACACGAGCAACGTTAAGGCCTATACTGAAGCCAGTTCCACGGGAAGTCCAGTGTGAACTCCATGCTGATATGACCGCCATGACAGGTTCTCTACAAAACAAGGGGTACTCAGACAGTACCAGGGGATCCCAAGAGACACTGCAGGAAATGCATGCCTTTCCTGAAGCATCTCGTCTGGTACTACTGTTCTGTACCTTTGGTCCGCAGACAACTGTCACAGAAACCAGAGCAGCCATGTGTCACACAGGAAGGCCAGTGGCACTCTGCTCTATGAACTACAGCTCTGACACCTCCAGGGTCCCCACACCCTGATAGCTCCCACGCGCTGGAGCCTGTCATGTCAAGCTGATGCCACCGCAAAATGGATCTCATGGTAAGGCCATTCCGATCCATTCAGACCGTTTTATCTAAATACTCCGCCAGAGATATTTCTCTGTATATGTCTCCGACTACGCGGTGCCAAAGTTTCTTATCCACACAGAAGTTCAACATCGCAGCATCCTGCACATCTTCAGTCTTGCCAGGAACTAAATGATGCGCTGGAACGGGCCTCCCTCTAACCTCTACCTCCCCCACCCCCAAAGCTACTAAAGCCTAGCCAAAGCCACCATTCTGCACCAGACTCCCTGTCCTAACAACCCACCATCCAAGGTGACAAGCCACCTGGGAGTCGAAGTTTCTGAACGCCTTCTGCTGTATCCCATAGAGAGATGTAGTCAAAGAAGGCACCGTACACTGTGGTTCCTGCTTGCAGAAGATCCCCACCGATCCATGACAGACTGTGAGGCAACAGAATGTGCAGATCTGCGCAAAACGTGGCAATGACAAAATGAAAACCACACTCTTCACGCATCAAATGGAAGTGACCACTGCCAGAGAGCCTCTTCAAGACTTCCCACAGACCTCGGTACAAGCACCAAGGCGAAGTGCTGGACAATAAAACACCGTAGGTCTGAACGTTGGACACGCATATTTCAGTTCAGACCTCAACACACACGGCCAAACAGGCCTTAGTGTAAAATACCAGAGTCCCCACTCTTGTGAATCTCGGTTTAATCTCATTCAAAAGACTGTAAGAGAAATGCAGTCAGAACCAATGCCGACTCCGAGTGAAAAATCCCCCTGTACCGAAACGGCCCGGCGGAGATTTTAACCACCCCAGGATCACCAAGATTATGAGTCCGGCGCTCTACCGCTGAGCTATTCCGACCCCCTGATATGGTGTGTAATGTGATGTTTTGGTGGTGTGGGGTGGGGTGGTGTGTTTTATGAGGATGTGGTGTGTTGGGGTTGGGAATGTGTGGTGTGGGGTTGTGTTCTGTGGAGTGGTGTGGCGTGTTGTGTGGTGCATTGTGTTGTGCATTGTGTTGTGGTGTGGTGTGGTGTGTGTTATTGTGTGGTGATGTTGTGTGTTGTTGTGTGGTGTGTGTCGTATTTTGTGATGTAGTGGAAGTGTGGTAGTGATGTGTTGTGGTGTGTAAAGGTGTGGTGAGGGTGTGGTGGGGGTGCTGTGTTGTGGTCGGGGTGTAATGGGGGTGGGTTGTGTTGTGGTGGGGAAAAGAAGAGGGCACTGAATCCTTAAAATGAAGAAAGACAAACACTGTGGAATAAAGAAGGCACTAAGTACTGCGGACGTTGTGGGCATAAAGCCTGGGAAAGAAGGCATGGACCCTGGGAAAGGACAAAACACTAAAGCCTGGTAAAAGAAAAACACACTAAACCCAGGAAAAAAGACTCGTGATCTTAGGACAAAAGAACCCTGGGAAAGAAGGTGGCACTAAATCCTAGGAAAGAAGAAGACATAATACTCTGAGAAAGAAGACCCAAAATCCTGGAAAAGAAGATGCACGGAAAGAATCACTGAAGACTAGAAAGTTAGGAAAGGTACAACCCAATTAAAAAAAAGACAAGCATCAGTGTGGAAAATATGGGACACGAGTTCCTGAAGAAAATAACATAAACATCTGTGAATCAAGAAAACACTAAACCCCGAATAAGAAGATTAGCATCTGAGATCGAAGAAGATTCTAGTACCGCAGAAAGGAGATTTCAAACTTGTGAGTATAGAAAATATACCCCCTGTAAAAGACAGTAGAACTTTTGTGAGGAAAGGCGATACTAAACTCTGGGAAAAAGACAATGAATCCTGGGATAGAAGACGACACAACTCTACACAAGGAAACACTAAACTCTATGACAGTACAGATAACTACGAGAGAAAGGGACAGCTACACTGGAAGAAGTGTAAAGACGAGAGAGAAGAACGAGCAAAAAATCAAGAACAATACTCCCCCATTTGTGGTTGGCCGCATCTACCGAGTTCGTCAACATGGCCTGGTCTCCGTTGTTCGTTGATGAAGCAGCTCCTCCCCCCGTCGATGTAGCAGTGTCTTGCCCCTGTCAATATATAACCAGTATCTTCAGTTAAGATCTTATTCCATCTGCAAACAAATCTGTTTCATTCAATTCATCAATACTAAGTAAGTTTAAGAAACATATTTAGTTTGTGCTTTTTCGATTTGACTATATTTTTTTACGCTATGTATTATGCGGAACCGAGTAAAAGCTTGCTGTTGTCTTCAATGTGTGTGTGTGTGTGTGTGTGTGTGTGTGTGTGTGTGTGTGTGTGTTGTGTGTGTGTGTGTGTGTGTGTGTGTGTGTGTCTGGTTGTGCGCTCGCGCCCGCGTGCGTATGCACGTGCGTGAGGGCATGTATGTGTGACTGCGGGCATGTGCTTGGATGCATATTTGTGTATGTTTGTGCATGTTAAAGTCAATGGGCGTTCAAGTATATATATTTATGTGTGCGCGCACGCACGTCTATATTCACTCATTCGAAACGGAGGTTTGGAAAAAAGTGTACGTTCATACGTATGTGTCTGGTTATACACTTATACACTTACATACGAATGCACACATGAACATTACCGGAGATACATCCATGCATGCAGCTCATATCTAAATACACATTTTCATTTAACGAACACTCTCACATACTGAATCAATGCCCTGATCATTGTAATTTACACCAGCAATGACTCGGAAAAAAACAAATGAGCTGCTTCAAATTTCTTTCTCATCATATAATTGCAGATTTGGAGGTAAAGATGCGCTGTTGCTATTCTTCACAGCTGCGCCGAAAGACCTCACAGAACTAATGAAGACTGACACCACAGTTAAATGACACACCCTCCAGTCACCCTTCTAGGAAAACAAGCTCTACATTCAATTACTAAAAGAAGCCTCAAAACAAGATCAAACATATTAGCAGGGAGAAAACAGATGTGCAGTTCAAGCTCCTTTTAGGTGATGAAAACAGACCTCCTTATCATACTACTGATTCTAAAATTAACAGAGATGCCAGACTGGATCGTACCAGGTCTTCATACACATATTCCAGATGTTCACAAAGTTGTTTTTTTGTTTTTTTTGTCAGTGCTCTCGCTTATTTCTCAATGTTCAGTCATGAAACGTACAGAGTTTTCTACCAATTTGTGAAATGCCTGTGCATGTTAAAGCCAGTACGTGGACATGTACGGTGGTTTTGAGGGCTTGGTAGTGAGAAGTATGGAATCAGTGTTCCATATATCTTTGGTCCACCAGTAATTAAAACAAAACAACAAGCAAAAGAAAGCACAAGCAAGTAAAACCAAAAAAAATGAGAAACCAAAGAATACGTCCATTTTTTACATCCTTCTAGGGGGAGATGGCTACTATATCCATCCACTGACAGTTCCCATGACCTGACCAACTCTTAAAACTTTGGCACACGCCAGAGGCGAAGATGTGAAGGGGAAACCAAACGTTATGAGAAAAGGCCCATCAGAGTTTAACATCGAAATGTGAATAATATTTTAAACATCTGTAAATTGTTATAAAAAATATTTTGTATTATTCTGCGGAAATTTGAGTATCTTGCTTTAAAACATGGACAGATAAAACGATATGTTGGTCGAAGAAATTTCGTCTACCCCACAAACGAAAGAATATCTAGAGAGAGCTGGGATCTGTGGAAATTTCCAAACATTATTTCTAAAAACTCATTTAGACAAAAACTCTGACTGCTTTACTGCAGGGATGCACACCCTTGAGAACAAAAAAGGACAAAGATCAATGCCATGATGGTTATAAATACCCGTTACACACCCTTTTAATAATCTTTATTGTCGAAACAGTATGACTGATGTTCCAAGTACCTACTTAATTGGGGAACAAAATGAAAATGTAACAGTTCTGCTACTATTACGACATTCGAATTAACTACTTTAACAAGTAGTGGCGCACCTTCAGTCTGGTCTGCGATCCTGGTGGTCGTCTGGCAGACTGGCACCGCTTCCTGTTTGGTCCTGCCACAAAAAACCGTGTTGAAATACTTACGAAGAAAATTCTAACTAAACATCAAGAAAGAAGACATTAACACCTATGAATAATTATATTCCAGAAAAGGATGCTTTAAACCCTAAGAAAGGAGAAGTCGACGTATGACGACTTAATTCTGTAAGAAAGAAAATATGTTAAACTCTGTGAAAGAATAGTTCCAATCATATAATCACAAAGGCACTGAATCGTGCGAAAGAGGATACAAAAGCCATGACAGTATGGTGAACCCTATAAGAGAAACACGTAGAACTCTGGGAAAAGGTAATACTAAGCCCTAGAGCTAAGAACAATACAGAGGACAAAAGGACACTGAATTCGATAGAAAGAGACACACTAAGTCATCACAAAAAAGACACTAGGCCCTTTGTAAAGAGGACACTAAACTCTATGCAAGAAAGGCATTCTACCTGTGAAAGGACAACAGACCATGGAAAAGAAGATGACAAAAACATCAATAAAAGACAACAGTCCATATGAAAGAACATAACACAAAGGGTCATTAAAAAGCAAGATTGGATATAACATCCATATGAAAAGAAGAGCATAAACTTAAAGAAGGGGACACTACACACCAAGAATGAACAGTACACTGAATCTATAAAAGGACAAAACCCGAGCCCATGTGAAAAAAAGAGGACTCTAGCCCATATGAAAGGAGATAACACTAGCCCCTGTGAAAGAAGAGGACGCTAACCCCTATGAAAGGAGAGAACACTAGCTCCTGTGAAAGAAGTCTCCAATTCCTATGAAAGGAATGAACACTAGCCCAAAGAAGAGGAGAGAAGACTAGCTCCTGTGACAGAAGAGGACGCTAACCCCTGTAAAAGGAGAGAACAAGAGAACACTAGCCTCTGTGAAAGAAGAGGAAGCAAAAACCTTTAACAGGAGAGAACACTAGTCCTTGTGAAAAAAGAGGACGCTAACCCCTATGACAGGACACAACACTAGCCCCTTTGAAAGCAGACTCTAACCCTATGAAAGGAGAGAACACAAGCCCCTATGAAAGAAAAGAACACTAGCTCTGTGAAAGAAGAGGACCCTAACCTTTATGAAATTCTACCCCCTGTGAAAAACGTTCTTCGAAAGAAAAACTATACTACATGGAAACCTGGCGATGAAGGAAACACCCAACCAAGCGAGAGAAGGCGATGATTCCTAGGGAGGGCGGGGGGGGGGGGGGGGGGGGGGAGGAGGGGGGGAGGGAGGCGTTGTTGGTGTGGTGGTGGAGTTGTGATTGTTGTGTTAGTGGTATGGTGGTGGAGGGTGTGGTGGTAATGGTAGTGGGATGGTGGTAGTGTTAGTGGTGTGGTGGTGGTGTTGATAGTGCTGTGGTGATTGTGCTGGGGGTGGTGTTGTAGTGGTGTGGTAGTCGTGTTTATGGTGTTGTGCTGATTGTGTTAGTGGTGGTGGTGGTGGTGGTGTGGTGGTGGTATGGTGGTGGTGTGGTGTAATAGTCGTGTTTATGGTGTTGTGGTGGTTGTGTTAGTGGTGGTGGTGGTGGTGTGGTGGTATGGTGGTGGTGTGGTGTGGTGATGTGGTGGTGGTGGTGTGGTGTGGTGGTGGTGGGTTTGTGGTGTGGTTGTGGTGGTGTGGTTGTAGTGGTGTGGTGGTGGTAGTGGTGGTGGTGTGGTGTGGTGGTGGTGGGGTTGTGGTGTGGTTGTAGTGGTATGGTGGTGGGTGTGGTATTGGTGTGGTGGGGGTAGTGGTGGTGGTGTGGTGTGGTGTGGTGTGGTGGTGGTGGTGTGGTGTGGTGGTGGTGGGGTTGTGGTGTGGTTGTGGTGGTGGGGTAGTGGTGTGGTTGTAGTGGTATGATGGTGGTAGTGGTGGTGGTGTGGTGTGGTGGTGGTGTGGTGTCGTGGTAGAGTGGTGGTGGCCTGGGCCAGTTTGGCCTGGGATAGGGTAGGGTCAGGAAAGGTCAGTGAGGGCTGGGGAGGGTCAATCTGGCCTGGACCAACTAGCCTGGGCCAGATTGGCCAAGGCGGGCCCGGGCCTAAGCTGGCCTAGGCCTGGGCCCTGGCCATTGGGTAGGGTAAGGTAGGGCCGGGAAGGGTCAGCCTTGCCTTGGCCACCTAGACTGAGCCAGTTTCACCTGGGCTGGCCTGGGAATCTAGGAGGAGAACAAGAGCAGTAAAACACTTCTTGTTCAAATAACAGATACAGAACCAAGCTCAGCGTGTCATAACTGGCGCCATGAGATCCACCCCAATTCTGAAGATGGAGGAGACCACTGGGCTACAGCCATTGGAGGACAGAAGGGACACAAAGATCCTTATACAGGCAGCAAAATTCAAACGCCTTGAAAACCATCCAATGAACGACAGAATGAGCAGACCCACCAAGAGTCGGCTGAAAAGAGGCAGCTTCATCCACCAGTCAAGACGCCTTGAAAGTCAAATCCCAGTCTTGATGGAACACGAAACAAAGCCTATCGCGGCAAATGTCACCCACCCATCTTGGAAGAGGCAGGTGTTCCCAACAGTCGTCACCAGCATTCCCGGAGTGGAGAAGAGAGGAACACAGTCAGACACCCAAAGGAAAGCCCTGACCATGGAGTACATCTGCAACCAGTACCCCCAGGAAGACTGGACCCATGTCTTTACAGATGGCTCCGCCACACAAGCAACGAGGGATGGTGGAGCTGGAATCTTCCTCCGATACAAAGACGGAAATGAAGAAATTGCAATCCCAACAGGAAAATACTCCACCAACTTCCGAACTGAGCGAGAAGCTCTCTGTGAGGCAGCCACAACATTCTCGCAGAACTCTATAAGAACAACAGGGCAGGTGGTGGTGTTCTCAGACGCTCTCTCCGTGCTCCAAGCCCTCAAGAACTCCCGCTGCAAAGAACAGAACCATCTTACTTCAGCCCTTATTGCCCTGAGTGCCAGAGTGGAGAAAGTGGTGATACAATGGTTACCAGCACACTGTGGTATCAGAGGCAACGAAAAAGCGGATATTCTGGCAAAAGACAGTGCACAGGAGCAGGCCAACAACCTGGTGTCATACGATGAAATCAAGACAATCATCAAGGCACAGCAAGGAATAAAGTGGCGCCTCCAGCACCCCAAACACAACCCAGAAGACAAATACCATTTGCAGGGACGACGGGAACAGGTCAAGATCTTCCGCCTGAGGACTGGACACAATCGCCTGCTCCACCACATGCACACAAAATTTGGCATTGGACAGAGTGGAGAGTGCCCTTGTGGTGAGGGACCAATGACAACCGACCACATCCTTCAGGACTGTATGACGCATGCAGCATCCAGAAGAAGTACTGGCCAACACCGACAGCAGTGGAAGCCAAGTTGTACGGCACCCTGGAGGAGCTGCGGTGGACGGCAGCCTTCATCGAGGACACCGGGCTGCTCATCTAATGGAAAGCGAACGAGGAGGAAGAAGAAGAAGTTCAAATAACCACCTTTCCCAGACACATGAACAATCTGACCCCCAGCTGGCCTATGACCGATCCACGGATACCTCCAATACTCTTGCCTCACAATCATGTCATGAAAAGATAAACATCCCCTGCACACTGGTCCCTGGATGCACAGCAACTCCTTCAACTGCATCCATCTATGGAACACAACAGAAGGCAGCCAGCAACTCTGATTCCCGGGAACTATCACCCTGACTGATGAATCACCAGAATAGGGAATCATGCGCAGAATGAATGGCATTGGTTACACCAGAGACAAATATGTACATATACATCTATATGTACGTATTTCTCTAGCCAGGTTTCTTTAGTACCCCCTGCCCCTTCCTCTGCTCCCCACTTATTCAACTAATCCAGCACAACATCCAGTCACTAACCGAACTAAGGCATGCAGTGGCGTTGTTGAAAGATCCGTGTGGAAGAGAGACCCGATTTGTAACACGAATCGCGAATCGGCCACGAATCAGGGGCGAAATTTAGACATCCTCGAGAGGAAACACGAGCAACGTTAAGGCCTATACTGAAGCCAGTTCCACGGGAAGTCCAGTGTGAACTCCATGCTGATATGACCGCCATGACAGGTTCTCTACAAAACAAGGGGTACTCAGACAGTACCAGGGGATCCCAAGAGACACTGCAGGAAATGCATGCCTTTCCTGAAGCATCTCGTCTGGTACTACTGTTCTGTACCTTTGGTCCGCAGACAACTGTCACAGAAACCAGAGCAGCCATGTGTCACACAGGAAGGCCAGTGGCACTCTGCTCTATGAACTACAGCTCTGACACCTCCAGGGTCCCCACACCCTGATAGCTCCCACGCGCTGGAGCCTGTCATGTCAAGCTGATGCCACCGCAAAATGGATCTCATGGTAAGGCCATTCCGATCCATTCAGACCGTTTTATCTAAATACTCCGCCAGAGATATTTCTCTGTATATGTCTCCGACTACGCGGCGCCAAAGTTTCTTATTCACGCAGAAGTTCAACATCACAGCATCCTGCACATCTTCAGTCTTGCCAGGAACTAAATGATGCGCTGGAACGGGCCTCCCTCTAACCTCTACCTCCCCCACCCCCAAAGCTACTAAACCTAGCCAAAGCCACCATTCTGCACCAGACTCCCTGTCCTAACAACCCACCATCCAAGGTGACAACCACCTGGGAGTCGAAGTTTCTGAACGCCTTCTGCTGTATCCCATAGAGAGATGTAGTCAAAGAAGGCACCGTACACTGTGGTTCCTGCTTGCAGAAGATCCCCACCGATCCATGACAGACTGTGAGGCAACAGAATGTGCAGATCTGCGCAAAACGTGGCAATAACAAAATGAAAACCACACTCTTCACGCATCAAATGAAAGCGACCACTGCCAGAGAGCCTCTTCAAGACTTCCCACAGACCTCGGAACAAGCACCAAGGCGAAGTGCTGCACAATAAAACACCGTAGGTCTGAACGTTGGACACGCATATTTCAGTTCAGACCGCAACACACACGGCCAAACAGGCCTTAGTGTAAAATACCCGAGTCCCCACTCTTGTGAATCTCGGTTTAATCTCATTCAAAAGACTGTAAGAGAAATGCAGTCAGAACCAATGCCGACACCGAGTGAAAAATCCCCCTGTACCGAAACGGCCCGGCGGAGATTTTAACCACCCCAGGATCACCAAGATTATGAGTCCGGCGCTCTACCGCTGAGCTATTCCGACCCCCTGGTATGGTGTGGTGTGGTGTAATGTGATGTTTTGGTGGTGTGGGTGGGGTGGCGTGTTTTATGAGGATGTGGTGTGTTGGGGTTGGGAATGTGTGGTGTGGGGTTGTGTGCTGTGGAGTGGTGTGGCGTGGGTGTGGTGCATTGTGTTGTGCATTGTGTTGTGGTGTGGTGTGTGTTATTGTGTGGTGATGTTGTGTGTTGTTGTGTGGTGTGTGCGTGTTTTGTGATGTAGTGGAAGTGCGGTAGTGATGTGTTGTGGTGTGTAAAGGTGTGGTGAGGGTGTGGTGGGGGTGCTGTGTTGTGGTCGGGGTGTAATGGGGGTGGGTTGTGTTGTGGTGGGGAAAAGAAGAGGGCACTGAATCCTTAAAACGAAGAAAGACTAAACACTGTGGAATAAAGAAGGCACTAAGTACTGCGGTCGTTGTGGGCATAAAGCCTGGGAAAGAAGGCATGGACCCTGGGAAAGGACAGAACACTAAAGCCTGGTAAAAGAAAAACGCACTAAACCCAGGAAAAAAGACACGTGATCTTAGGACAGAAAAACCCTGGGAAAGAAGGTGGCACTAAATCCTAGGAAAGAAGAAGACATACTTACACTCGGAAAGGGACCACAGCCCTGTGGACACACCAAGGAAAGGGACCACAGCCCGGTGGGCGCACTCGGAAAGGGACCACAGCCCTGTGGACACACTCGGAACGGGGCCACAGCCCGGTGGGCGCACTCGGAAAGGGACCACAGCCCGGTGGACACACCAGGAACGGGGCCACAGCCCGGTGGGCGCACTCGGAAAGGGACCACAGCCCGGTGGACACACCAGGAACGGGGCCACAGCCCGGTGGATGCACTCGGAAAGGGACCACAGCCCGGTGGACACACCAGGAACGGGGCCACAGCCCGGTGGCGCACTCGGAAAGGGACCACAGCCCGGTGGACACACCAGGAACGGGGCCACAGCCCGGTGGGCGCACTCGGAAAGGGACCACAGCCCGGTGGACACACCAGGAACGGGGCCACAGCCCGGTGGGCGCACTCGGAAAGGGACCACAGCCCGGTGGACACACCAGGAACGGGGCCACAGCCCGGTGGGATGCACTCGGAAAGGGACCACAGCCCGGTGGACACACCAGGAACGGGGCCACAGCCCGGTGGATGCACTCGGAAAGGGACCACAGCCCGGTGGACACACCAGGAACGGGGCCACAGCCCGGTGGATGCACTCGGAAAGGGACCACAGCCCGGTGGACAACACCAGGAACGGGGCCACAGCCCGGTGGATGCACTCGGAAAGGGACCACAGCCCGGTGGACACACCAGGAACGGGGCCACAGCCCGGTGGGGCACTCGGAAAGGGACCACAGCCCGGTGGACACACCAGGAACGGGGCCACAGCCCGGTGGCGCACTCGGAAAGGGACCACAGCCCGGTGGACACACCAGGAACGGGGCCACAGCCCGGTGGATGCACTCGGAAAGGGACCACAGCCCGGTGGACACACCAGGAACGGGGCCACAGCCCGGTGGGCGCACTCGGAAAGGGACCACAGCCCG
Organism: Conus canariensis; assembly: GCA_033310375.1. Classification (NCBI taxonomy): domain Eukaryota; kingdom Metazoa; phylum Mollusca; class Gastropoda; order Neogastropoda; family Conidae; genus Conus; species Conus canariensis. The sequence goes on from JAMYXO010005605.1 coordinate 12,994, forward strand.
GTGGACACACCAGGAACGGGGCCACAGCCCGGTGGTCGCACTCGGAAAGGGACCACAGCCCGGTGGACACACCAGGAACGGGGCCACAGCCCGGTGGTGCACTCGGAAAGGGACCACAGCCCGGTGGACACACCAGGAACGGGGCCACAGCCCGGTGGCATGCACTCGGAAAGGGACCACAGCCCGGTGGACACACCAGGAACGGGGCCACAGCCCGGTGGTGCACTCGGAAAGGGACCACAGCCCGGTGGACACACCAGGAACGGGGCCACAGCCCGGTGGTCGCACTCGGAAAGGGACCACAGCCCGGTGGACACACCAGGAACGGGGCCACAGCCCGGTGGATGCACTCGGAAAGGGACCACAGCCCGGTGGACACACCAGGAACGGGGCCACAGCCCGGTGGATGCACTCGGAAAGGGACCACAGCCCGGTGGACACACCAGGAACGGGGCCACAGCCCGGTGGGCGCACTCGGAAAGGGACCACAGCCCGGTGGACACACCAGGAACGGGGCCACAGCCCGGTGGGCGCACTCGGAAAGGGACCACAGCCCGGTGGACACACCAGGAACGGGGCCACAGCCCGGTGGACGCACTCGGAAATGGACCACAGCCCGTGGACACACCAGGAACGGGACCACAGCCCGGTGGACGCACTCGGAAAGGGACCACAGCCCTGTGGAACACCGGAAAGGGACCACAGCCCTGTGGAACACTAGGAAAGGGACCACAGCCCGGTGGACACACCAGGAAAGTGCCACAGCCCAGGGAACACACCAGGAACGGCCCACAGCCCTGTAGAGTCACCAGGAAAGGGCCCACCACCAGGGGACACACCAGGATATGGAGCACAGCCCTGTGGACACACCAGGAAAGGGCCCACAGCCCAGAGGACACACAGCAAAGGGTGCACAGCCCAGGGGACACACCAGGAACACGGGCCCACAAGCCCCAGGGGACACACAGGAACGGGCCACAGCCCAGGACACACAGGAACGGGCCCACAGCCCAGAGGACACACCAGGAACGGGCCCACAGCCCAGGGCACACACCAAGAACGGGCCCACAGCCCAGGGGACACACCAGGAACGCGACCACAGTCCAGAAGACACACCAGGAACGGGCACACACCCCAGGGAACACACCAGGAACGAGCCCACAACCCAGGGGACACACCAGGAACGGGCTCACAGCCCGGGACATACACCACACAGTACACTTAACTATGAAAGAAAGGGACAGCTACACTGGAAGAAGTGTACAGACGAGAGAGAAGAACGAGCGAAAAATCAACAACACTCCCCTGTTTGTGGTTGGCAGCATCCACCGAGTTCGTTCACGTGACTTGGTCTCCATTGTCCGTGCCCCGTTGATGAACCAGTTTCTTGCCCCTGGCAATATATAAAGTTGGTATCTTCAGTTAAGATCTTATTCCATCTGCAAACAAATCTGATTCACTCAATTCATCAAAACTAACTTAGTTTAAGATATATTTTTAGTGCTTTTTCCATCTGACTATAATTATTTGGTTTTGCGCTATGTATTATGGGGAACTGAGTAAAAGCTTGCTGTTGTCTTCAATGTGTGTGTATGTGTGTGTGTGTGTGTGTGTGTGTGTGTGTGTGTGTGTGTGTGTGTGTGTGTGTGTGTGTGTGTGTGTGCGCGCGCGGCGCTCTCGCCCGCGTGCGTATGCGCATGCACGTGCGTGAGGGCATGTATGTGTGACTGCGGGCATGTGCTTGGATGCATAGTTGTCTATACTTGCGCATGTTAAAGCCAATGGGCATTCAAGTATATATATTTATATGTGCGCGCACAAACGTCTATATTCACTCATTCGAAACTGAGTTTTGGAAAAAAAAATGTACGTTCATACGTATGTGTCTGGTTATATACTTATACACTTACATACGAATGCACACACGAACATTACCGCAGATACATAATAATAATAATAATAATAATAATAATAATAATAAATCGAGCTTAAATAGCGCTCTTCGATGAGAGAAGAAGACTCATCCTCAGAGCGCTTCACAATACAGGAAAAATAAAAGTTTCCATAAACATTGCACAATACTGAGAAAAAGGCATCAAAACAATAGGTCACAAAGCAAGCACTAAAACAGATGAACAAGCCACATCCCCCCCACTC
>JAMYXO010005606.1:0-15150 GCA_033310375.1 Conus canariensis
GAATAAAGGGATATCGTAATCATCCGAGGAAAAGATTTTTTTAGGGGGGTTTTTTAAAAGTCTCAAAAGGGCCGTGTTACAAAAAAGAAGGGACCATTCCAAAAAAGGTGCTTGTTAATAAGAAAAGTCGTCGTTTGGCCTAATTTTTTTTTTGGCGACGGGGGGAAGCCGAAGGGACGAGAATCGGGGGATGACTAATTGCGGACAACAAAAGGGAGGGGTCAAGAGGGGTGGAGGGCAGATTTTTTCAGTGATTTGAAAACCGGGAGGAATTTTAAAGCAAAAATGCAGACGAATTGGGGTAATTATTGATCAGATCAAGAGAGTGAATCGAGGGGCGCACTGTTCAAACTTTTGAATTTTGGGGAGATGACCCGGGGGACAACCGCGGGGGGAGTTAACAAAAATCAACCGAACGAACAAAAACCAGATTTAAGTCTTCGGGGCTTTTTGAGTGAAACAGCAAACGAGCTGATTCTAAAGTTAAAGGGTACGGTTTCCACATTAAATATTTGTTTGAAAAAAGGGGTTGATGGGTGTAACCCGATTTCGAACAGACACTGATAATTTTCCGTTTCCACAACTTTTATGAAAAAGGAAGAAGATTCTATATATTTTCGAACAATGAATTATTTCATTTTGTCGCGTTAAGGTAGTTTTTTTACTGGCATCCTATTAATATCAAAAATGCGTCTTGAAAAAGGGATGTTTTTTTCAGAAGCTGACGAAGGGCGAAAAACACGGGTGTCACTGAAAACTTGGTGGGGGAAGTTTACAATTTAAAAGGAGACAAGGAGGGGGAATTTTTGGAAAGACGGATAGCAATAAACCTTGCAACCCCCTTTTTATTTATCGCTTTTTAATTTTGAAAATTTTCGTCTGGGGGGTGCTATTTTTGATTGTTAAAAACGTTTGGGGAAAATAATTTTTCCGATTGTTCAGATTTTTTGGTCGATTGAAATGCGATTGGGAAAATTTCCCGATTTTTTTTTGGAATGTTCACCATTTCCGTAAGTTTTTATGCTTTTCCGAAAAATCGAAATGTGTTGAAGCTACCAATTTCATTTGCATACTCGCGCGATTTCATTTGGGTTTAAACTTACGTACAGAAATTCCCAGAAAAAATAAACGAGTAGGTCGAAATTTCTTTTTAATTTCATACAAAAGAATGAGAGAAGAGAAGAGAGAAGAAGGAAGAGAGAGAAGAGAAAAAAGGGGTTGAAGAGTTCTAGTCAGAAGTGTTTCCCGCTTCTTGAGTTTGAGTCTAGTCGCGGGAACTCCATTGAAAATATTCGCTGCTGCATGTACGATTTATTCCTGTCGGGGTTTGAACCTAAGGTCATGGGTTTTTTTTGTTCCTATTTCTTCAATTTTTTAAAATAAAAGGACCCCTTCGTTTCAATACCGCCTGGTGTTTTTGTCGTCTCGACTAAACACCTACCACGGGATCTACACAAACTCTTCAACTAGAGTACTGCATTTTACCTTGAGGGGGAAGTCAGGGCTTTTGCATTGTAACAGAGAGGGGGGTAAAATGCCGGGGGGCGGGGTGAAGCACAAAAAAACCGGCCCAGGACAAATGGATGAGAAAAACAGACCATTCACTTAATTTTACTAAACAACAACAATAATGAACAACACACCCGTTAAATTACTAAAAACAAAATTTAACAACAACAAAAACTACACTACATACTATTACTTTACTACATACATTTTGACACCTTTTTTCGAAACGGAAAATAAATAACGTACCTCTATGATGACATTTTTTGGGAACCGTTAAATCCACCAAAACCATACACTTCACCAAAACACTTTTATCATTTCTTCAGAACTGTCAGAAAATAAACCCCCCAAAGGGGAGCACGCCTCATTCCTTCTTACATTTTGGGAAAAACGTACACTGCGTCTGCCACGAAAAATTACGTACGTACTCAAAACCTCGTAAAACAAAATTTAAACAAGTTACATGGCATTTTGTTTCAGATTTTTAGAGAGCCCAAAAGTCTGTAGCTGAACAAAATAATACACCAAATATTAAAACCAAATTTGAAAAAAAACATAAAAGCAAGTAATTAAAAAAAATCTATCAAAGACACCATAGTTTACGAAGGGGAACGCCTCAGAACAATCCTGGTTTGTGCACCTTAGTATGCAGCGCGCCCCCAAATCACCAACAAAACGGGGCTTAGACCCGTCAATCACTAAGCCATCTCAGTGTAAAAAACATCCGACCAAAAAAAAAGCAAAACAGAGGCTTACAATGTCGCGGGCAGCCCATAAACCGTTTGCGGCGGGAAAGGGTTGTAAAAATAAGAAAAAAATGTAACACTTATGGGCTGCTAATGTCAAAACACTGAAAGAAAAACTCAACTAAAAAAAATTTTTCAAAACCCATGCCCTGACCCTTTTAGAAAGTCCTTTACGGGACACAAAACGCACGGGAGAAACAAAATAGCAAGAAAAGTTCCAAAAAGAACCCCCTTTTTCCCCCCAGTTCTGATGCCGATAGCCGGGGCCCGCTGATCCACCCTTTGTTCGCATTCGGGAAAAAATACCACCTATGCCGAATTTGAAGTCACCATGAAAACCCCCCAACTCGCGAAAAAAAAAAATGTTCCAAAGAAGACGTCATTCACATCGTCGAAACGTTGAAAACCCGGATCACAAAAAGACCCACCTTTCTAAAACACCCGAGTGCTCATTTGCTGCTCGTCTAAACAAAGGGGAGGGAAAGCGCGGGAGATCCTACGGTTGCATGCAAAAGGGAACCCTACCATCAGAAATGGTCATTTTCTTAAGACCCAAAAGAACTGCCCCAGAACCAACTGCATTTTTCTTCCCGGGAACGAAAACTAAAATCAAAAGACCACAAATGCACCAACAGGGAAAAACATAACAACGGGCAAAAAAAAATTTCCAACGCAAAATATATAAGCGGGCTGCCCAGTGAGAAATAAAGCCCGCCAAAAAAATATCAAAGCCATGAAAAACCAACTCTTGCTGAGATAAAAATCGGTTTTTTTAACTACCACAACGCAGCACAGACAACGGGACCTGACCGCAAGAATCCACCAACACCAAGGGACGGCTGCTGGCCATACCCTTGGGGCACTGCACCGCCTTTCGGGGAGAACCAGGGAGGAGACACCCCCTTTCTCACCATACACCCGGGTTCTCCCCGCCTTTCCCGCCCCCATTTCTACTGACGTGCTGTCATCCCCGGGCTGACTTTGGGCTCCCCTCCCCCCTCCCCTTCCATAATTTAACTTTTGAGTTAAATTTTTTAAAAACTGTTTTTGATTTTAATTTCCAGAAAAGTTAAAATTTTAAAAAAACTTTTTGCAAGGACTTTGTGGCTATTGCGAAAGCTTTGTATTAAATCATTTTTTGATGACAAAAATGTTTATGTTATATTCCAGTTTTTTAAATTTTTAGCACGAAATTTAAAACTGACACCCCGTCACTACCACCCACCTACTTCTGCAGGGGAATTTCCCAAAATTGTATTCATGACAAATATACGCATACATAAAGGTAAAAAATATGGGGGAACATAAAACTGCATAACACAGTTATGCCAAAACGCTCTAGGGGAGTTAGATCAAAACAACCTTTCACATGTTTTTAAAGGGAAAGCAACTATTTCCACAACCTTTTTTCTTTTTAAAGCATTCGGGGAAAAACTATTGTTTTCAGCGCTCCATCAGAATTAAAAAAAAAGCTTCCCAAAACTTAAAACAACTACCCCCCCTTTGCAGTACAAGGGTAAAAAAAATGCAAATTCATCTACATTTAAATTGGGCAGGTTACAATATAACCCACACCAGTGCCTAAGATCAAGGGGTGTTTGCCCCAGTCGCCTCAAAAAAATAAATCATTTATAATTCGTCGTGTCTTCCTTGGGCCAAAGAAGACCAGATTTTAAAACAACTTTTTTACAAAAAAGGTTTTATCCTTTAAAGCTCAGCCCTTTTTGGGTACAATTTTAATAAATGACATCTAAAAATTTGTTAAAAAATTTTTATTCAAATTAATTCATTTAAAAGACGTAAAATTACAAACCCCGAGTTTACTCACAAAACTTTTCATAGACTATCCCCAAACATACATTAACTTACGGCCACAGCAGAAGCTTGTTTTTGGGGGGTTTTTTTTTGGTTTTTTTTTTTTCTTTAAATAAGTGCTAATACATCTGGGGATGAAAACAAAATAAAACCACAAAAAAACGAACCCAAAAAAAACTAAAATGTTAAAAAACAACCGATTTCAACCCTTCACGTTCCATCCTAACTTTCCCCCAATACTCACTTAACTCAAAACCCTGGGAAAAAAATCTTGTCATATGACCAAAGATTTTCTGCGTGCTTTTTTTTTTTTAAAGAAAATCTTTTTTAGGTGCTATACGGCCCCGTTGCTGAATGGGGGGTAGGATGGGGTCAAAAAGATGCGCCCTCGGAAAGTGGGGACCCCGGAAAAAAAGTTTTTTTTTTGCCTTGAGTTTGCAGCTTTCTTTTACAGCCCGGGGGTGGGTAAGAAGTGCTGGCCTCCGGGTTTTTCCCAACTTCCTACGAACTTGAACTCTTCTTCAAAACTGTATTGGAAAAATTACGATCCCCAAATTTGGGGTTAAGGGTTTCCTTTACAACCCCCAAAACCTTTTTTGGTTTTGGACTCTTGGTTTAAGCAAAACTTAAAAACAGTCAGGGCTGGGGTTTTTACGGTTTCTTGGGGCCGGGGTGCCCCCCATACAATTTTTCCCCCCACTGGGGGTGTTTTTGGGGTAATTTTTTACCACTTTAAAAAAACCAAAAATCAAGGGCACACTCCACCTTTTAATGGGCCTTTTTTAAAAATTTTTTTTTGAGTGACCGGTGCGGGGCCGCTTTTAAACTTTCACAAACTGGTTTTAATTCTGTTTCGGGGCGTCCCCCAAAACCGCGGCCAATTTAAAAAGAATCTTTTCGGGATGACAAGCCCGGTGACCCTACAAGCAAAGGGGGTTTTGCGCACCCTTTTCCCTTCGGGCACCCAAAAACAACGGGCCTTTTATCGGTTTTGCGAATTTTTAAAGAAGGGGAAATTGTTGGCCGGGCTTGTCAGCGGCTTTCAACCCAAGGAGCCCGGGTCTAAATGGCAAAATGAACTTGGATAAACCCCCTTTTTCACTGTTGGCCCAAACCCTGGTTTTTTTCGGCCATAACCTCCCCTTTTAATGAAATTTTTCATAGGGCCTCTTTTCCCCCTTTATCCGGGGGACCTCGCTTTTTTTTTTGAAAAGGGGCCCGGCAACGGGTCACACTGATCCTTTTGGGCGGGGAAAACTAGGTTTCCCTCTTCTTTTAATTCGGCGTTAACCTTTTTGCCAAAACCCTTTTTTTCCCTGTTTTCCCTCGCTCTTTATCCAACCCAAAATTTCCCCTTTACAGGTTTTAAAAGAAGACGGTTCTTTCTTTTTTAGAATCCTTTGTTATAATAGACAACGGCACAAAATTCCTGTTTTCCCTTTCCGAATTTCCCTTTGTTTTTTTGTTGGGGCACTTTTTGACCCATTTATCCCCCCCTTTAAGGGGCCTTTTTCTTCTCTTTAAAGGGAGGTCCACAAAACTTCGCAAAGAAAGGGGGGCAAGGAAAACTTTTTCCCCACCAAAACCTGACCCCCTAAATAAAAGAAACATCTCCCCCTAAAACGGAAAAAAACCCTGGTCACCGGGGCATCGGGGTTTTTTCTCAACAAAAATTTTTCGGCCGTTTTTTTTAAAACTTCACAAAGAAGTTTTCTGGGCAATGGCCTTTCCGTAAAAAAAAACCCACCAAAACCCTGTCCCCTCCCAAATTCCCGAGTCATTGCCCGAAACAACCCCGGGATCATCCCACCTCGGGTTTGGGAAAACCCTTTTTCCCGGTTTTTTTAAACAACGTTTTTCCCCAACACAAAAATTTCCCGCATTTTTTTTCCCCCTGCTTGGGATTCGACTTTTTTCTACTCAGCTTCTGTTTTGGGGGTGAAAAAAAATTTTTTGGTTTTCCCGGGGGCCCGTTTCTTTGGGGTTTTTAATCATAGGTTTTTACACCCTTTCATCTCTGAATTTACCTTTAAATTAAAACTGGAAAGTTTGCCATACATCATCTGCTCCAGACACTCGGGCTTTTATTTCCATTTCGGGTTTTTCAAATTTTGGTTTTTTTAGGTCTCGTAACTTTCCTGTTTTTCTGTGGGCAGGAAAAGGGGAACCCAACACCCACCCCCACCACAACCGCCCGTTTACACGAGCAGGGGGAAAAAACCAATTTATGATGGAAGGAAAAAACAAATTTAAAACCAAAAACAACAAATCCCCTTGAGTCCCCCCCCCCCACCCCCCCCCCCCCCCCCTCCCTCCCCCCCCCCGCCCCCCTCCCCCCTTTTCATAGGGTTTGGGAAAGAAACCCGTAAAGGAACCCCAAAAAAAAAAAAGAAAAACCCTTCCCCATCACGGAATTTTACGTGTTTAAAAAGGGTTCTTTTATTTTGGGAATATTCGACTTGGGTTGGGTTCTGGATTTAGATCCAAAACTGCTGTGTAAACAAACAAACCCCGCAATTTTCCCTTCAGCCCCCTTTTCCGGTTTCCCAAAATCCACTTTTCCCAAACCGGGGGGGATTTTTTATTTAAAAAATATAATTTAATTGGGGTGTGTGGTTGGGTTGGGGGTTGTGGTGGGGTTTGGTTGGACACCCCTTTCCAAAAGCCAACCAAAACCCAAGCAAAAATAGACACAGCAAAAGGTTAAAAAGAACAAGGGCAATTTTCTTCCCTTTTAAAAACCGGGGAAGGGAAAAAAAAAAATCACGGGGTGCTCTTCCGGGTAAACGTAGATGTACTACAGAAACGACTGCTGCCACCGCTTTATTGCCAATCCGCCATTAGGTCCCAAAACGACTTTGGTGGGAAAAAGGGACCCCTAAAAAGACTGAAACTTTAGACAAATCCCCAAATCTAAAGTCCCCGGGGCCCCCCAAAAATTTAACGGCCCCAGGGGAATAGGTTTTCAAAGTGAAAAACGCCCCGAAAAATTTAAACAAATCCTAAATTTAAAGTTAGCGAACCGCCCCCCGAAAACGGGCAAACCCAACAAAAGACCCAAAAAAACAACGCGTTTTTGAACCCCTTTAATCAAAGCCTTCTTCCTTCGCCTAACTCTTAAAAAACGAACATCAAAGCTTTGGAATTTCGGTTTTTTTGGTGGGAGGCACAAAAAAAACGGGGTTTTTCCCCGTTTTAAAAAAAAAAAAAAAAAAAACGAGTCGGGGAAAATTCCCCCCCCGGGGGGCTTGGGGTAGCAGGAAAACTTTTAAACCCAAAACAGGAATTTTTTTTTGTTAACGTTTCTAGGCCCTTTTGACGCCGCCCCAAAAAAGCCAATCCTTTGCACCCGGGTTTTGGAACTATCAAACCGGGGGCAATTTAAACCCACCAACTTTTCCGACACGTTTTTGGGGGCCCCCCACCAAAATGACTTTTATTTTCATGGGAAATTCTATTTCCGATTTGGGAAAGGGAAGGCCGGGGCAAAAGGGTAAAACACTCTTATGGGGGACCCCGGTGCCCCCTTTATTTTGTTGCAAAAATTGGGGGAAACCCGGGAAGGGGGTTTTTCCGGGGGTTTGGCCGCTTGGGGGATTTCGTAAGGGGGAATTGTAAACCCCCACCGACCCCTGTTTTCAACCGGAGGCCCCGGGTGGGTACGTTTTGTGAACGCCCGGAGGGGTTTCTAAAAAATGAAACCGACTTTTAAAAAGAAAACGGTTGAATATTTTGGTTTCCCAACGGTACTGCCCTTTAAAAAGCTAACTATCGGACCCATCGCTTCGGGAGAAAGGAACCCCCCAAACCCCGATCAACAGCTTTATGTTCCGGATCTTTTAAAAAGTACGTTTAACGCTTAGCGAGGGGGTTTTTTGATAAGTGTCTCCCGTTTACCCGGCCTTTTGGGGGTGGGAAAGGGGGGGCGGGCCATCTTCTTTTTTGGGGTTTTTTTTTTTTTTTTTTTTGGTTTTCCTTTTCAAAAGAAAAGCGGGACCGTTTGGGGTTTTTTTAAGATATGGGGGATTGTGGGGTTTTAAAACGCCAATAGTTTTCTTTTTTTTGTGGGTTTTTTTTTTTTTCCCCAAAAGTTTTAAATTTTTTACTTGGGAAATTAAAAAAAACCCTTTTTTTGGTTTTTGGGCCTGAATTTTTTCCCATTTGGGCGCAATGGTTGGGGAAATTTAAAAAATTTTTCCCCAAGTTTTTCTTTGCAAAAGGGGGGTTTTTTTGCTTCGGTTGGGGTGCAAAATCCTTCCCCCCCCACAGGAAGGGCATTTTTGGAAGAGGCTGTTCCCTTTTAGGGGTCCCCGCGAAGTTTTTACCTCAACAAATAAAAGTTTTTTCAAAAAAACAATTACCAAACCAAATAGGGTTCCCACTTACCCTTTAAAAAAAAAAAAAAACAATTTATCTTCGCTCAACTTTTAAGTTGGGAAAAAAACCCAAGTGTTCGCACTTGATGTCACAACGAAAAATGAAAGGGGGGTTTTTTTAATAATGGGGAAGGGAATACCTGGAATCAACACAAAAAAATGTTTCATAATTTTAAACTTTCACGTTTGTTTCAGCACGAACGTTACTTTTTAGATAGTGGCACTTTCATGTACTTTGTTTTCGTTTTCAGAAAGGCAGGCACGATCAGGTGTTTGTTTTGTTGTTGTTGTTGTTTTTTAATTTAAAAAAAAGTTACTTATTCTCTGTGGAAATGGACTGTATCGGCGGAGAAGTGGTTGTCAAATTATCGATGAGTTTCAAGGACAAAAACGGAAAAACATATTCTTTCTGAACACTACAAAGGTAAACCAAATCAAAACGCCCAACGCCCCCCCCCCCTCCCTCCCCCCCCCCCCCCCCCCCCCCCAAAAAAAAAAAAAAAAAAAAAAAAGACTGTTAGAATCGATTTACCGGCTCTGAAAGGAAGCAATGTGCTGCTGCGCATTTATCATGTGAATAAGCTCAACGTGCTTCATCAAGCAGTTATATCATTTTTCTAAAGTTTCATCGTGTGCATTATACGTCTGTACGCACAATGTCTCCGGCATAAAAAACACGCTCTGTTCATTCTTACTCAACATTGTTGAAATACGGTTTTGAAACGCTTTGTTTTCGGTAGAAAGAAAACTCGTGGAGAGCGTGGCAGCAGAGAGTCCTCAGAAGAGAAGCCCCCTTCAAGCAAGTGTTTTCGGCCCTTATCTCCTGACACTCTAGGGGGGTTGGGCCACACCCGTTCATGACTCCGGATGTCCCTCTGCTGCCCCTTTTTTTTCCCATCTTGGGACAGCCATGGCTGGGATTCGAACCCCATGACCCTCTGGACATGCTCATTTTCCACTTAATGACTCGCGCTTTAACCACTGGCCACAGGGACACCTGATATTTGTAGGGAAATTAAGCCTTATGAAGTTCACTTTTGTTCCCTCCTTGACCAGATCCAGCTTGAAAACCTCTCTGCCGCTTCTGCCATTGCTTTCAGGGCTCTGGTTTTTCCTTCCCTGCAACTGGATCTGTTTCATGAGGCTGTATGCAGACGTTCCTACAAACCCCCTAGCTCCAATTTCTGCAGTGAGGACTTTGACCTGATAGCCTTCTCTCCTCAGGCTGTTTTGTCAGATCAGCATACTTTTCAGTCTTGTAGATTTGAGCTGCCTCCTTTTCTGTTTCATATGGCACCGTGAGCTCGATCATGATCAGCTGCTTGGTTTTGACTTAGAGTGGACTACTATGTCTGGTCTCATGCCACTCTTGCTGATGATCTCTGGGTGACTCTTCCATTCTGGGAGGTCTGCAGTGCACTCCCAGTCATCTGCCCCGTCCAGCAGACTCTGCCTGCATGTTTCGAGTGGCACTGTTGTTCTTGGCCATGATTTGCTGCCTCCTGCCGTGAAGAATGTTGCGGGTGCTTTTTGGAGTCATGATTTTCCCTTTTGTGGTGTTGGTACTAGCCCAGACTACTTGTACAATTTCTTTGAGCACTTGGTTGTGCCTCCATGTGTACCTTCCTTGAGCCAGGGCTACTTTACATGAGCTTAGGACATGCTCCACTGTTTGTTTTTCATGGCAGAGGGGGCATGCAGGATCGTCTGTTTTCCCCCACTTCACCAGGTTTGCATTTGGGGGCAGAAGGTCATATGCAGATCTGAGAATGAAGCTGATCCTGAGAGGGGCCATGTGCCAAATGTCATTCCAAAGTGAGACTTCTTTGGAGTGCATTCTCCCACGTTGTCCATTGCCCTTGCTGCTCTGCTGGACTGCTTTTTGGAGTCTTTTTTGGTCTTCTTCTTTTCTCATCTCCTGAATCATCATGTCTCTTTGGCTTTTCTTTGGCCTTTGACCACCATTCAGTTTTGGTCACCCCCAGTCCCTGTCTGTTGGTCTGTGTGTGTCCTGTTATTTCTCTGATCTTGAGACTTTCTTTTGCAGAATCCATCGCCTCTTGAACTTTCCATTTTCTGCCTGTCTTCAGCTGGGGCTTGATTGCTTCTACCACCTTGTCTCCTGAGTCCTCCAGCATGCTTTGAAGTCTGATCTTCCCTGCTTTGTATTCCTCCAGGATGGATTTCAGTGGTAGTTTCAGCTTTGCTTGGCGACAGTACAGCGCTATGTCAGTCAGACAGGGTGGGACACCAAGCCATTTCCTTGTGAACTTGTTGATTTTGGCTTCCATTGCCTCCACTATGCTGGTGCAGATGTCGTATATCATCAGAGGCCATAGCAGCTTTGGTATCAGCATGAACTGCAGACACCAGACCTTGTATTTGCCAGGGAGCCCACACTGGTCAATGGTCTCCAAGCCTTCCTCCGCCATCTGCTTGGTTTCTTTTGCTCTTTGTGTGTCTTTCAGCGTATCATCATACCATCTTCCAAGGCTCTTGACTGGTTCTTCTGTGACTGTTGGAATGGCCTGGTTGGCAACACTGAAGACCACAGATCCGGCCACTTTTCCTTTCCTCAGTGAGAGACTCCGTGATTTCTTTGGCTTGAACTTCATTCTGGATGAGGCAACTATGTCGTCCAGCCCCTCCAGCACATGACGTGTCTCGTCTTCTCTGGATGAAATCACTGTAGTGTCATCCATGAAGGCCTTGAGAGGAGGCATCTTGTATCCATCGCCAAGGTCTGTTTGTCTCGCGTTGTTTGTTGCTGCTTTCAAGATGAGTTCCATTGCCAGCACGAACAGTATTGGGGAAATTGCACAGCCCATTGCAATACCCACTTCCAAGTTGATCCAGTCTGTTGTGTACTCCTTGGTAGAGAACCGCATTGAGAAGCCATTGAAGTACTTCTTGAGCATGTCGCGGATGTTCTTTGGCACATGGTACATCTCAAGAGCCAACTGTATCATCTCATGGGGCACAGATCCATATGCGTTTGCCAGATCAAGCCACACTACGTCCAGGTCTCTCTTTCTGTTTTTGCTTTTTGGATTGCGTCCCAGATCATTGTGGCGTGTTCTACACAGCCCGCCACGCCTGGGATGCCACCTTTCTGGACTGACACATCCAAGTACTTGTTTTCCATCAGGTACTTGGTCAGCCTTGCTGCCATGACAGAGAAGAAGATTTTCCCTTCGACGTTCAGTAGTGATATTGGCCTGAACTGGCTGATGTCACTTGAGTTTTGCTCTTTGGGGATGTACACACCATCTGCCGTCATCCACTGGCCGCTGATCTTCTGGTTTCTCCAAGCCGATCGCAGCAGCCTGTGGAGCCACTCCAGCACCTTGGGACATTTCTTGTAAAGCTGGTAAGGTATTCCGTTTGGCCCTGGTGATGATTTGGCTCTGGCTTTGTCGACCACCTTCTTGATTTCCGCCAACGTTGGAGGCTTGCCATTGAACTGTTCCTCAGGGTTGGTTGGCCACACCAGACCTTGAATGTCGAGTGGTGCTTTGCTCTGTGGGTCAGAGTATGTTTTCCTCAGATGCTGCTCAAGAACTCCTTTGTCCACACTTAGGGTCCCAGATTTTGGCTGCTCAAACAGTGTTCTGGCAAACTGGAAGGGGTCTCTGAAGAAGCGCTCTTGTGTCTTCTTCTTTTTGCTCTTCCTCTTCCTCGCAGATTCCGCTTTGCTGAGGGCACTGTGTTTTTCTTTCAGGTCTTTCCACAGTTTTTCCAAGCCTTGTTTTTCAGCTGGCAGTGCGGTCTTCATTTGCATCTTGGGGTTTTTCTTTTGGACCCTGATCTTGTCCATCTTTTCTTGGCGTCTGGATTTCTTTGGAGGTGTTTTCTCTTTGGGTAGTTTTGCTCCATAGGCGTCTCTACATGTGGCATACACAATGTCCCCATATGTGGCTAGTTTGTGTTCCAGGGTGCTTTTCCCTATCAGTGCATCGAGTCTTTGGACGATTTTTGCATCCAGTTTCTCCCAATCTTCAGTTTCGTTTGCTCGTGGCAGGTTGAGTTTCAGGCGCCTGGCATCGAGGGCCTGTGCAAATTCCTCATCCGAACCAACAGCGTGGATGTCCTTGGCACTGTGGTTTAAATCCTGGCCTTGGTCTTCCGACGTCTTATCTGCTGATGCAGTGCGCTGCTGCTCATTCAGATGAGTCTTCACACATCCCATCTTTTCGAAATAAAGGGGGGGGGGGGGGGGGGGGGGGGAGGGAGGGAAGTGCTGACCATGGAAGTAAAATCATCGTTGGTCCGTTCATATCTTAACAGCTACAAGTTGGATGGAGAGCTTTTGGAGTTTGTTACAAAAAATGTCTGGGTTTGAATATAAATTAATGTTTGGTGCGCCGACACTCATACTGTTCCCATTCGGCACCAAATAAAAAAGAACTACCACAAAGAATGTAGGCTGCAACACAAGGAAGACTACGATGTATGGTGAGTGCGCATCTGTATCTCAGTGTGTGTGTGTGTGTGTGTGTGTGTGTGTGTGCGCGCGCGCGTGCGCGCGTGCGTGCGTGTGGTGTGTGTGTGTGTGTGTGTGTGTGTGTTGTGTGTGTGTGTGTTGTTTTTACTTTCAGTCGCCGTGGCTTTGCCTCCTTACCACTGTATTCTTCACTCACGAAAGGGAGTAAGATAATGGGCAGATTCCATGATTTAGCCCTATTAATTTTTGTGCCAGTAGCTTGAATTTGTGTTTTTCCTTTGCCCCGATAGGTAAGTATCTTAATGGACCTGTTTTCATTTTCCGAAAGTGTGGAATGAAACAAAACACACGTTAAGTTTGTGACAGATTGCAGCACACGATTCAGCCTCTTATCGAGTTACCTTTCATTCTCTGTTTTTCAATTACTTTCTGAATACTTCTTCGTTGTGATGCACGGGTGGGTGATAGGCAACGTGCGTGCTTTAAAGCCGTTTGTGTAAGAAACACAATCTGTGCTCGTTTTTAAAGTTTCTTTTAACATCGTTAACATGACAGTCTCTACCAACAGAAAACCAGACTCGCTCGCATTCCTTTAAAGCGCTCTTTGGTACAGGTATCGTTTTACTCAAACCGCCATCATTACAACGAAAATCAGATGACGCACTCTTGTTGGTTCCGAGACAGCTGAGAGATTTACCGCGTGCCACGTCTCGGCATTTCTTGGCTAGCTAGCCGGGGGGGGGGGGGGGGGGGGGGGGGGGGGGGGGGGGGGGGGGGGGGGGGGGGGGGGGGGGGGGGGGGGGGGGGGGGGGTTTTTTTCTCCCGGCTCAAAAATACCACAGTAAATTCATCTTCATCTTCGTCCACAATCGTAGTAGATGCAGTGGAAACCAAGAGAAGCTGTAGGGAACGACAGACTCACTCTGACAGACTGCTGACTTTGCCCAATCTAACCGGATTTTGTATCTGACCAGCATGACCTGGGAAAGCAGAAGAAGAAGAGGCAGACGCCTTCCGCTCGTCATTTCCATATTGGATTGGTTTCGTGTGAGCGGCGAATCGTTGTAAGAGGAATGAGATAGTCTGAGATATGAGTAGCTAGAGATCAGCTGCATGAACATATAGGCCCTTTTCCTTTCATAGAATTCTTCGAATTATTACCCCGCCCCCCCCCCCCCCCTTCTTTTCATTCTCTCTCTCTCTCTCTCTCTCTCTCTCTCTCTCTCTCTCCTCTCTCATCTCTCTCTTCATCCTTTAAAATAAATTTGAAAGAACACATTCAACTGCCAGTGTTAGAACCATGTTTTAGTCTTCAGTCTCTGGTCCGTCGTGCAAATCAACTACTACCGTCTATGACAGTATTCTTGCTCTTCCACAGTACAGCCATTGA
This sequence comes from Conus canariensis, assembly GCA_033310375.1. NCBI lineage: Eukaryota > Metazoa > Mollusca > Gastropoda > Neogastropoda > Conidae > Conus > Conus canariensis. The sequence continues at coordinate 14,281 of JAMYXO010005606.1, forward strand.
TTTTTCTTTCCTTCTGTCTCCCTGCGTCATGGTACGCTTCGTGAGATTCCGTCATAAAAATGCCGATGTTTTTGTTCCACAGACCCTGGAAGATATCAGTTCCTCTCAAACCCGTGAAGAGCCTTGTTCATCCCGGGCAAGTTCCGAGCAAGTTCATGCATTCCAGTGGTGTGACGTTCATGTGATGATGGGGTAAACCTTAAAGTCAGATTACAAAAGGGAAAACGGAAAGACCAATAGATAATTGACGGGCCTCCGGAAATAATGAATTAAACAAAAAGGGTTCTGATTTGCAAGGGAACCATCAAAGAAAAGAAAAAACACAAACGTTATGAGAATGACTGAATGAATGAATGAACAAAATGAATCTGTTTCTTTGTTTACACTTGTAAAAAAAAACTGGCTGGTTTCCCTTGGGGACCCCATCTTACAATGCTTCCAGTTCCTTTCCTGCCAAGTCACTGACGTTTTCTTTTAAATCAGAAGAAAACTTGGCTTTGCTTTCATCTTCAAGTCCCATGATGCATCCCCCGTCGTTCTCGGTCTTGACATTATTCCTCACTGTTGAAAAGCGCTGGCTTTATTTGTTAGTTTGTTCGTTTGGCCTTTTCTTCACGTAATTGGTTATGAGATTCTCCGTATCAAACCAGTCCTTGATCTCATTCTATGTGACAGGAAGGGATCCGTTCCTGTAGACGTCCTTTTGAAATCACTGACATTCATACCAGCACGAAGGCTGGGTACACGATCCCCGTGAGTGAGTTCACTGGAGGTTTGCTATGTGAAGGGGGTTTAAGAAAGAATAGAGGGAGATTGAAATAAGGGTGATGGACAAAATTCGCGAGGAAGGAACAAACTGGGGAATAAAGA
>JAMYXO010005607.1:0-15150 GCA_033310375.1 Conus canariensis
GAAAGTTAATTAAAAGAAAAAGAAAAAAAAACGAAAAGAAGGAGTAAATAAAAAATACTTTTTGTTGCCAAAGGGGTGTGGGTGTGTGTGTGTGTGTGTTTGTGGTTTTTGTGTGTGTGTGTGTGTGTGTGTGTGTGGGTGTGGGGGTGCGGGAAAGAGAGAGAGAGAGAGAAAAGAGAGAGATTTACAGAGTGTGTGTTTTGGGGGGGGGGGGGGGCGCAGAGGGGGAGAGAGAGAGAGAGAGAGTGAGTGAGTGAGTGTTGAGAGAGAGAGAGCGAAGAGAAAAAAGGGGTGGTGTGTGTTTTGGTGTGTTGTGGGTGTGTGTGGGGTGTGGTGTGTGTGTGTAAGGGCGGGTTTTAAAACTCATTTTTTTCCCTTTTTTTTCGTTGGTTTTTTTTTTTTTTCAAATTTTTCTTTTAAATTTTTTCTTTTTTGTTTATTTTTTTTCTTTTTTTTTTTTTTCTTATGTCTTTAAAACACTAAACCTTTCATACCCCGTACCTGTGAAGGGAAATGTTTTTGACATTTTTGTTTTTTTCACGGTTTTCACATACCGTTGGACACTTTTTGCCCATTCGCCATGGGAAAGAACCCGGGAACAGTTAAAAGGACAAAATTTTTCCCAAATGGGAGTTGTTCGGGTTTCTTTTTTTGTTATTAATAGATAATAGATAGATAGATAGATAGGTAAAAATAAAAAGATAATGTTTGATAAAGGGGAAAAAGACAGACAGACAAAATAGAAAATAATATGCCCGACGGTTTAATTGAAAAGGAAGAGAAACAGACAAAGACAGAGAAAACTGATTGATAGGTAGAGGAAAAGAGACAGATAGATAGATAGATTGAAAAGAGAGAGAGAGAAGAGAGAAGGGGGAGAAGGGGAGAAGAAAAGTGAGAGAGAGAGAAGAGGGGAAAAAAAGGGGTAGAGGAAAGAGAGAGAGAAGGGTGAAAATGGTTTATATATACAACTAGGGCCCAAAACCCCCAATGTGAAAAGGGGGGTGTGACATATTCAAAACAATTTAAAACAAAACAAAAATACACCAAAAAGGATCCATAAGGAATCGATAAAAAAAAATTTAACTGTGGGTAAGAACATAATACGTCTCCCAAAACATAAAGGCGTGATAAAGAAAAAAAAAGGGAAAAATTGTTTTTAAAAAATTGGTTTTTAAATGGGGGGGGAAACCCCAAAAGGGCCCTACCAAGCGGGAAAATGCAGGGGTTTTTATAATCATTTTCAGGAATAGATTTTTGAGAGAGAGGAGAGAGAGAGAGGAGGAGAGAAGAAGAGAGAGAGAGAGAGAGAGAGAGACTGACACTGACACAAGAAAACCGACCCAAGTTTTTTGGTAGGCCAAAAAGCCCCTTTCAATTTGGGGGATAACATGGACTACTGGATTCTTTGCACAAAGCGCACGCACGCACCACACTCACACACATTCACGTAAGCGCGCGCGCGCCCCCCCGGCATTTACAAACCCCCCCTCCACACACACACACAAAAACAAAACACAAAACCCCACACACAACACATTGGGGTTTTAAAATGAGAATTTTAAAGTAACAAACTTGAGAAATCAAACGCGATTCATCATCGTTTTTAACATCCTTTCACCGTCGTCGCCCAAAAGCTATCTGTTTTCATTGGGGTTAACAGTTTTAAGTCGGAGCTTCAAATAGAAAAATAGAAACTTAGAAAAAACAAGAAATTTTTTTTCCCCGATAATTTTTTAAAAATGCAAAAATGTTACCCCAAACAATGCCATAGGGCAATATTTTTGGGATATACTTTTGCAAACACAAGCGGAAAAAGGGAGGGGTGTTTATAATCTTTTTTTCTTGAATAGAAATTTTAAAGGGGAGAGAGAGAGAAAAAAAAAAAGGGGGGGGGGGAGGGGAAAAAAAAAAGGAAGGGAAAAAGGAAAAAAGGGGGAAAAAGGGGAAAAAGGGAGGGAAAAAAAAAGGGAAAAAAAAAAAAAACTCAAAATTTTTAAATTGGTAAAAAGGGGGCCCCCGGGAAAAAAAATTTTAAATCAAAAATGAATTTGAAAGGGAATGAACCTTTAATCTGTCCCCAAGGGGAGTGTAAGAAATGAATAAACCAAAAACATTTACTTTTTCCCAAAATTTTTACATTCTGTTGCGTATGAGGGAAAACCCAAAAATGCTTCCGGGGTTGCTAGCATCAAATTAAAATTAACCTTAAATTTTTTTTTTAATGCTTTAAATATATTTTTCTACCAAAGTCTGAGCTGCAAAAGGGGCTGACTTTGCAGCTTTCTACAAAATATTCCTTCGTTTGTTTAATATTTTTGATTTTTTCCCCGAAAAAAAGAAGGGGTATTTTTTTTGTTTTATATAATACAAAAAGCGGAATTCCCTCTTTTTATTGTAAAATGGAAATGTTTTTGATTTTTTAGTTGATCTTGAAACTTTTAAAAGACATATGCCCTTTTCGAAACTTTTCAAAAGGGATTTTCGAAACGTGCTTACTGCGCCACAAAGGAAATTAATTTTTTTTTTTTTGGGTTTCAGCAAAAAAATTTAAAAGAAACAGTTACGACCAAGATGAAATTATCAAAAACTTCCGCTTTAATTTTATCAAAAAAATAATTTGTCTTCCTTTTTGAGGCCCCCATTTAATCCCTACTTTTTGAGAACCAAAGGGAAACAAAACAATTATTTATGGAACCAGGTTCAAAGATTTTTGTGAGAGAGAGAAAAGAAAAGAGAGGGGAGATAGGGAGAGAAGAGAGAAAGAGAGAGAAAAGAGAGAGAGAGCGCGAGAGAGAAAGGGAGAGAGGGGAGAAGAGAGACTGATTTTTTGTTTCCCCTCTGCCCCCCCACCCTTCCCCTCCTTTTTCCCCCTTTATCATATGTAAAAATGTTTTTAAAAACACACACAACACACACACACACAAATCCCCCAACACCACACACACACACACACACAACCCCACACACAGAGACACAACAACACCGACGGACCCCCAAAAGATAAACACACACCACACACAACACACACACACGACACAAAACATCACCCACACACACACAACACACCACACACCCCAAACCCCCGCACCCCACAACACACACACAAACCCCACACAAAACACACAACACACACCAAAACCCCACTCACACACACACACCCCACAAAACAGACACACACACTCAAGGGTTTTTATCTATCTATCTATCTATCCCCTTTTAACTATCTATTTTATCTTATCTATCTATCTATCTAAACCCATCTGGGGTGGGGGTTTTGTGTGGTGTGTGGTGTGTGTGTGGGGTTGGGGTGTGTGTGTTTCTTTTGTTTTCTGTCTGTGTGTCTTTCTGTCTCAGACTTCTCCTGTCTCTTTTTTCCTTTACTCCAAATGGTTTTTTTTGGGAATGTCCCTGTTTTTTTTTTTTTTGTTTTTTTTGGGTTTTGGGTTTTTTTTGATGAAAATAATCTTTATTTCCAAGGGTAAAAGATAAGCAAACACATGCTTTTTTTTTATCCAGGCCCTTGCCCCCGTTTAAAAGGGGGCCCAACGAAGCATGAAATGCTACTAAAACTTTCCACAGCTTTAAACAAACACAAAAACTTCACCAAAAAAACATTAAAAAGTTGAAGAAATTTTTTTCCTTTATTAAACATTTAAACCCTTTTTTGAATTTAAAGAAAAAAAAAAATTTGGAAAAACCCAAAAAAAATAAAGAAATTTATTACAAAGAAAAGAAAAAAAAAAATTTAGGGGGCCCACACAGCCCGAAAAAACGATCCTTCTTTTTTATGGAGAGAAGAGAGAGAGGGGAAAAGAGAGAGGAAAGAGAAGAGAAAGAAAGAGAGAAGAGAGAGAAGGGGAAAAATATATTCATTTTTTGGGAAAATAATTTAAAGGGACAACAAACTGCCCATGGATGAAAAAAAAGAGAAATACAAAAGCTTTAAAAGCATCAAATTTTTTTATTTTTTTATTTTTTTAAAAAACATTTTCCCCGATGTGGTTTTCTGGGGAAGGACGAGGACGAAACAGTACTACAAGGGGGTTTTTTCAAAGAATTCCCCAGCATCAACAAACATAATACTTATTTATTTTAAAATGTGTGTAGTGTGCGTGTGTGTTTTGTGTTTGCGCGCCCCGGGGCCGGGTGTGTGTGTGTGTTTTAAAGAGAAGGGGAAAAAGAGAAGGGGAGAGAGAGAGAGAGAGAGAGAGAGAGAGAGAGAAAAAGAGAAGAGAGATGCCATCATAAAAACCCCCCCCCCTCCCAATTTTTTTTTTTTGAACTATTCATACACACTCAAAAACAGAATTAATTTGAATTAAATGACAATATATCAGAAGGGAACTGGGAAATAAGAAAAGAGAGGAAGGGAGAAAAGGGGGAGAGGAGGAGAGAGAGAAGAGAGAGAGAGAAAAAAAGAGAGAAGAGAGGGGGATTTTTTTAAATTTTTTTAATTAAAATTATCAATCTAAACAAATTTCTAAAGGGAAATTTTAAAAAAGAGCAAAATACTCAATATAATCAAAAGATATAAGGGCAAAACATTTTTTTCCGTGTTTTTTATAGTGTTTTAAAAAATCAAAAATTTTTTTTTTTTTTTATTCATTTTTTTTTTTTTTTTTTTTTTTGAGGGAAAAGCTTTTTTTTATTTTCATTTCCAACAGTTTACAAAGAACAAATAAAAACGAAAACAAAACAACAAAAAATCCCCTCCAGACCCCCCCCCCCAAAAAAAAAAAAAAAAAAAAAAAAATTTTCCACGTTTAATTTGAAATTAAAAACTCAAAAGCCAACTATTCAAAAATTATACAGTAACGACTATCTTTTCCCAACCCTAGATTTTTTCCCAAATCAGAAATTTTTATCTTTTAAATGGGCACACTTTAAAGAATAATGTACCCCAAACATTTAAAGCAGGGTTATAAAACGGATTTAACTTAAAATCATTCCCACTCCCTCGAGTTTCCCCGGGATTCGAAAAAAATTTAAAATTTTACAGACACACTTTTTTTTTAAAGGGTTATTTTTTGGGTTTTTCCCAAAGGGCACGATGACCCTTTAAAAAGTAAACAAAAAAAAAATGTTTCAGCGCTTTTTTTTGAACATACATTTTTCATACATTCACACATACTTAAAAACACATATAAATATATAGTACATAATTAAACCGTTAATCCCTAGAAATTTAATAAATGGTAACCCTTTTTCTTGGGAGGTACAAGATTCAACTCCATAAGGACATTAAATTTCCCCCATTTTTTAAAACATTTTCAGCTCCCTTTAAAAACATTTTTTAAAATTTGGTTTTTTTTTGTTTAAATTTTACTTTATAGATGAAATTTTTTTCCCCTTAAAATTATCAGGTTTTAGCAAAAATCGGTTTTTTTTTTCCCCATCCGTACCCAAATAAATATAATCTCCACATTTAAAGGGGAAAACTTTTCCCGTGTGAACAATAACTTTTTAGAGCTCCTTTTCAAGGTCTTCCCGAAAAGCGTGTGTAAAACCCCTTCCCACATGTAAATTAAAATTAAAGGATTCCCTTTTTTTCTATTAACAAAAATTACAATTTGTCGCTATCAACAACGGCCCCAAAATTTTAGCACAAATATTTGTTTTCCAAAATTCGGGCAAGTCAAGTTAATTTATGATTCCCGGGTTCTTTTGTTTCCGTTTTTAAACTGTCCCTCCCCCCACCTAACAATTTGAAATTAAATTTTCGGGCACGAAGATTACACCAGTGATATTCTTTACATACTAAGCAATGTTCCCCGATTTTTTTCTCTCCCCCTTTTTTCTGGCCGCTGTCTTCCCGTTTTTCGTCCCGTCTGCTGTCCCGTCTCTCTCTCTCTCTCTTTTCTACACCCCACACACACACACACACACACACACAAGCACACACACACCAACATATATAATATTTTTTTTTAAATTTTAAAAAAAAACCCCGGCACACAATAGGGAAACGCTCGCCACGACACCCAAAAATACTCACGCGGGGCGCGCGCGGGCGCACACACCAAAACACACAAACACACACACACAAAACACACACACACCCCCCAAAAACACACCACCCAACGTATACACACATACACACACACACACACACGCGCGCCGCGCGCGCGCTTTCAAAGCACACACACACACACACACACCTTCACACACACACAAAACACACACCCACACGCACACACACACACACACACACACACACACACACACAAACACCTAAACACACACCACACACAAACAAAACACACACACACCCCAACGCCACACACACGCATTACACCAGACACACAAAAACCCCACCAAACCACACAGAACAACACACACAACAAAACCACAGACAAAACACACACACACACACACCCCCAAAACACACACACACATACACACACACCCTAACAAAACAACACACACACACACACAAAAAACCACGGGAAACACACCCACACTCCCCCACACACAGGGGGCGCGCACGAAAGTACACACACACCACAAAAAACACCCACACACCCCCACACCCACCACAAAACAAAAAAACACACACACACACGCACACACTCACGCACACCCCTTTTATTATACTTTTTTTCCTTTTTTGAAATCTATGGACCCTTTGGGTATTCGTGAAAAAAGTGGGGAGTTTTTGGTTCTGAGACCCACTATGTTTTCACACATTTACAGGGCACACGCGCTACCCCAACACACACACCCACACACACACACAACACACCACACACACACGCCCACGCAACGCAGCACGCACGCAATGAGAACAACCCAGACGCAAAATAGTAAACCCCACACACAACACACCCCCAGCAAACGCACATGCACACACACACACACACACACCACACAACACACACAACAAAAACGGCGTGGGGAGGCATGGTTGCGAAAAACCCCGCTCTTTTGGGCAAAAGGCTGGTTTCCACTTCTCTCCTCCCTACCCCTCCCCCTCCCCCCCCCCCCGTCTCTCCCTCTCTTTTCTCTCTCTCTCTCTCCTCTCTCTCCCCTTCCCCTCTTCTCATCTCCTCTCTTCTCCTCAATTCCTCTTTCGGGCCCCTTCCCCCCTCCCTTTTTTCCCTTGTTTTCCCCTACTTCTCCCTTTCGTTTTTTTTGTCTTTTCTGCCCTGTCTAGTCTGTCGGGTCTGTCTGTCTGTTTTGTTTTGTTCTTTTCCCCTCTCTCTCTCGCTTTTTTTGTTTTGGGCCTGTAGAAAAAACCCTTTTAAAGAGTCAAAACTCGTTGCTTCTGATTTTTTTCCCAAACCTGTTGTCCCCCGTTCTTTTTGAGATGTCAAAAGCCCACTAATTTTTTTTTTCCTTCATTTTAAAACCCAAAACAGCGCAAGTGTTTGTCCTTTTAAATGACCACCAAACAACCCAAACCCTTTTCCCCTTCCCCCCTCTCCCCCCCCCCCTTCCCGCCCCCCCCTTTTTTTTTTCTTCCCCCTCCCCCCCTCTTTTCCCCCCAAAAAACAAAAAAAAAAAACAAAACAAAACAAAAAGAACAACACAAAAAAACTAACAAAAACAAATAAAAAAAACAAAATCAGAAATTCTCATTTTATTTATGATGATGATTATATGATGGTGGGTGGTGATGATAAAAAAAAGGGTGAAAACATGTTTTTGTTTGTTGTTGTTGTTGGTTTTGTTGTTTTGTTGTTGTTGCACAGTTTTGAACGGGCGGTTTTTTAAAATTCCCGCTCAAAAAGGGGAAAGGAAGTGTTTCTTTCCGTCGACTTCCACCCGGATGTGGACGTACTAAATTTGGGGGAGAAGGGCAAACCTGAAAAGGTCCGGGGGTTTTTTGCAGGGAGAGCTGCCAAATCTTTTGTTTTCGGGGGAAAGACAAAACCCTTCTCGACATCATTCCCGAAACTGTTTGGGTTTGTAGGTTAAACAAGGAAAAAGCTGGGTTTGGGCATATGTACGATGGCGGAAAGTTTTTTCCAAACCCAAAAACAAAACAGTGGAGAAAGGGAGGGATGGTGAAAGTTGAAGATATGAAACTGGATGTTAGTTTTTTCCCCTTTTTTCTATGGTTTTTTTTGTCCCGTTTTTTCGACTGAAAATTTTTCTATCCCCTCTGTCTTCCTGGCTGTCCTCTTTTCCAACTGTTATTCCTTATCTGTCCGTCTTTGTCTGTCTGTGTAAAGTCCGTTTCTCTGTCTGTTTTGGTTTTTTTTCGGTGTCCCCCTCTCTGCCCCTCTTTTGTCTGTCTATGTCCTTTTTTGTCTGTCCCGGGCCCCTTTTTCCTGTCTGTTCTCCCCTTCCCCCCCACACACACACACACACACAAAAGAAAAAAAAACACACCCTACACCCAAAAACAACACCACACAACAAAAAGGGGGGGCCCGCGGGAACCCCACCCCACAACGACACCAACCAAACCCCCTTTCCCCCGTCTTAAAAAATTTAAATCCTTACCCTTTTTTTAATTTTTTTATTTTTTTTTTTTTATCCTTTTTCTAAAGGGGGGGGTTTTTTTTCCCTTTTTTTTTTTTTTCTATTTTCCTATTTTTTTTTATTCCTTTTTTAATTTTTTGGGGGGAATAAAATTTTTTTCCCTTTTTGGTGTTCCCCTGTTTTTTGTCCTTTTTGGTGTGTTGGTTTTTTTGTTGTTTTTGGGGTGGGGGTGTGTGGGGTGTGGGGGTGTTGTTTTGTTTTTGTGTGGTTGTTTTGGGGAACCCCGCGGGGGTTTCGTGCGTTAGAGAGAGCCCGGGGCCCCTTTTACATTTTTGGGGTTTTTAAGCGATTTTCCATTAAAAACGAAAGACAAAAAAGGTCCCCTTTATTTGTCTCTGCTTTTTACTTTTTTAGGATAGATATATACGTTTTCACTTTTTTTTTTTTACATCTTTTGACGTAAAGAAACCCCTGTCGGTTTGCAAATACATTCCATCCCAACGAAAATCAACCACAAAAAATCTCTTCCTCAACGTTTACCAAACCATCCACATCAAAGTCCCCACAACGACCACATCCACGTCGAAAAGGCCTTCTTCCCCAATCTTTTCAACCCACGTCGACGAAAAACGCCATCAACATCAACATCAAAAGACTCCCGCCACGACAGAAACGTCATCAACGGAAACACATCAAAAACGACGGAAAATTTCAACCTCAAAAAACCACAGAGACGGGCGACCGGGCAGGGGGTCGCAACGGGCGTCGATTTCCACGGGGTCTACTCCCCCAGCACCACGACCCCCGACCAGACGGGGCCCACCCCACAAAAACAACACACATTTCCCTTGGGGGGGGGGGTTTGTGTGTGGTTGGGTGTGTGTGGGTGTGTGTGTGTTGTTGTGTGTGTGTGTGTGTCGTGAAAAAGAGAGAGAGAGGAGAGAGAGAGAGAGAGAGAGAGAGAGATTGAAAAGAGTGTGTGTTTGGGGGGGGGGGGGGGGAAAGGGGGGGCAGAAAAAGAGAGAGAGAGGTGGTGGGGGGATTGGGGTGTGGAAAAGAGAGCGAGGGGAGAAAAAGTGTGGGGTGTTTTTGTGTGTGTGTGTGTGGGTGTGTGTGTGTGTGTGGTGTGTTTTTTGTCTGTGTGGTGTGTGTGTGTGTGTGTGTGTGTTGGGGGTTGGGGTGTGGGTGTGGGGTGGTGGGAAGGGCGTCGTATAATCATTTTTTTTGTTTCTTTTTGGGTTTGGTTGTTTTTTTTTTTTCCCCCCTTTTCTTTTAAAGGGAAATTTTTTCTTTTTTTATTTTTTTTCTTTTTTTTTCTTTATTGTTTTTAAAAAGGGACAAAAACCTAGCAAACCATTTCCCGTGAATGCAAATGTTTTGACATTTTGGGGGTTTTTCCCGCGGGGGTTTACTACGTGACACTTTCCCTGGGCCCATTCGCCCCTGGGCAAAGAACCAGGGGGAAAAGTTACAGGACAAAATTTGGGGCCCCAAAATGGGGAGTTGTTCGCTTTCTTTTTTTGGTTTTTTAGATAATAGATAGAAAGATAATAGATAGATAGATAGATAGAAGATAATATATAGATAGGTAGACAGGGCAGACAGGGAGGATAATAGATAGATAAAGCAGACAGGTAGTTTTAAAAGTAGAGAGACAGACAGACAGACAGAGGGGACCCGATTGATTTGGTAGAGAGAGAGAGAAAAGACGGGGTTTTAAAGATTTAGAGAGAGGGGAGAAGAAGATGAGAGAGGAGATGAAGTGTTTTGTGTGAAGGGGAGAGAGAAGAGAGAAAAAGGAGAGAGAGAGAGAGAGAGAGAGAGAGGGGAGATGAAAAAGGTTTTTATGAACATCCCAGGCCATACCCCAAAAGGGGAAGGGGAGTGTTGACAAAATTCAAACAATTTTAAAACCAAAAAAAAAAATACACTAAATGGATCCATAAGGGTCGATAAAAAAAAATTTTAACCGTGCTAAAAACATATACTTTTCCTAATATTAAAAGGGGTTAAAAAAAAAAAAAAAAGGAATTTTTTAAATAGTTTTACTGGGTTTAAAACAAAACAAACACAAGCGGAAAAAGCAGGGGTGTTTTTAATCTTTTTTAGGGAAAAGATTTTTAAAGAAAGAGAGAGAGAGAGAGAGAAGAGAGAGAGAGAGAGAGAGAAGGGAGACTGACACGACACTGGGCACTGACACAAGTTTATTTAATAGGCCATAGCCCCTTTTAATGGGGTGGGGAAAAACATGGACTACTGGGTTTTATTTCCACACGGGGCACCACGGAAAACACAAATCACACCCCCTACACTAAAGGGGCCCCCCCCGCCCCCAACGGCATTTAACAAAACCCACACACCACCACACACACACACACACACACACACACCACACACACACACACAAAAACACATGGGGGTTCACAAAGAATTAATGTACACAACTTGAGAAATCATCGCGATTCATCATCCCTTTTTAACATCCAAAACCAGTTTGCGCAATAACCCATCTTTTTCCATTTGTGTTAAAAGTTTTTTAAGTCGGGGCTTTTAATGAGAAGAAAAGCAAAAATAGAAAAATCAGGAAAGGTTTCCTCTGAAAAAAATTTAAACAAAGCAAAACTGTTACCCCCCAAAACAATCGCCATAGACAATATTTTGCATATACTTTTGCATACACAAGCGGGAAAAAGGGGAGGGGTGTTTTTTTAAAATTTTTCAGGGAAAAAATTTTTAAGAGAGAAGAGAAGAGAGAGAGAGGGAGAGTAAAAGAGAGAGAGAAGAGAGAAGAGGAGAGAACTCAAGAAGTTTAAAAGTTTAAAGGTCGGGAAAAAAAGGGTTAAATCAAGAATAATTTTAAAGGGGAAAAACTGAAAATGTCAAGAGAGTGTTAAGAAATGGAAAACCCCGCATCAACTTTGCCAAAAGTTTTACAATTTTGTTGCGTAGGAAAGGAAACCAAAAAATGGGTTCAAAGGGGTTTCTACATCAATATTACTTAAATTTTAATGGGATGAAATATTTTTTTCTACCCAAAAGTTTTTAGCTGCAAAAAGGGTTTTGATTTGCAGCATACGACAAAATATTCCCTTTGTTTTTTAATAAATTTTGATTTTTTTCCCCCTGAAAAAAAGAAAATATATGTGGTTTTTATTCAAACAAAAGCGGAATTCGTTTTTCTATTGTAAAATGGAAAAGTTTCCCGATTTTTTTAGTTTATCTTTAAATTTTTTAAAACATATGCCTTTTCGAAACTTTTCAAAAAGGGATAAAAAAAACGTGCTTACTGCGCACACAGAATATATTTTTTTTTTCCCTTTACAGGGAAAAAATTTTAAATGATCCCGTACGCCAAATGAAAATTATTCCCAAAAACTTCCCGTTCCTTTAGTTTTTATCTACAGTAAAAATTTTTTCTTCATGGGTTTAAGGGGCCCCCATTTTCCTTTCTTTCTTAGAAAGCAAAGAATATTCCAAAAAAAATTATTGAGTGTGAACAGGTTCAAAAATGTGTGTGGGGGTGTGTGTTTTTTGAAGAAGAGAAAGAAGAGAGAGGGGAAAAGGGGAGAGAGCGAGGAGGGGGCGGGGAGAGAGAGAAGAGAGAGAGAGAGAGGAGAAAAGAGAAAAGAGAAAAGAGAGAGAGGAAGACGATTTTTTTGTTCCATCTGCCACCCACTTCCCCCTTTTCCCCCATAAAAACTAAAAAGTATAAAGTTTGTTTCAAACACAACACACACCCCCACACACACACAAAACCACAAACACACACACAAGGCACACACTCCCCCACACCCAACACGAGACACAGACAACAAAAAGAAAGGACCGAAAGAGAAAAAAACACCACACAACACACACACACACAACACACACACACCCCCACACCCCCCCCCCACACAAAGCACGCAACGCACACACACCCCCCACACAAACACACACACACACACAAAACAAAAACACACACACACTCAAAAACACAACACACACAAACACACACACACACCCAAGACACACACACCAAGTTTCATCTATCTAACTTTCCCATTATCTAACTATCTATCTATCTATTATCTATCTATCTATCATCTGGTGTTTTGTTGTGTGTGGTGTGTGTGTGTGTTTTGTGGGGTGTGTTTGTTTTTCTGTGTTCTGTCTGTGGGGGTTTTGGGCCTGGCTTAGAAATTCTCCTGCTCTTTCTCCTTTACTCCAAGAAGGGCTTTTTTTGAAATGTCATGGTTTTTTTTTTGTTTGTTTTTTTTTTTTATGAAGATAATAAAAAATTTTTTTTCCAAGGGAAAAAGATAAGGGAAACCATGCTTTTTTTTCATCCCCGCCCTTTCCCCGTTAAGGGACTAACGAAGCATGACAACTAAAAAAACTTGCACACTTTTAAAAAAACACATAAAAACTTCACCCAAAAACAAAAAAAAGTTGATGAATTGTTTTCCTTTCCTTAACATTAACGGGGGTTAATGAATTTAAAAACACCAAAAAAAATTTGGGAACAACCCCCCAAAAATAAAGAAAATGGAAATTTCAAAAAGAAAAAAAAAATTTAAACACAAAAATTTGGGGGGCAACAGAAAAAAACTCCTTCTGTTTCCCTTAACGAAGAGGAGAGAAGAGAGGAAAAGAGAGAAGAGAGAAAAGAGAGAGAGAGAGAGAGAGAGAGAGAGGTAATTCCAAATTTTGTAAAAAATAAAACGTACAACAACCCCTATGGATGAAAAATTAGAGAACTTTCAATGCAAAAATTTCCAAGAACATCAAAAAGTTTTTTATTTTTTTTTTTTTTTTTTTTTAAAAACATTTTCCACGAAAAGTGTTTACTGAGATGGACGAGGACGAAAAGGAAATTACAATGATTTTCAATGAATTTCCCAGCATCAACAATCATAATACTTTTTTATTATAAATTTTGAAAGTGTGCGTGTTTTGGAAAGTGGGGTTGCGGGGGCCCCGCCGCCCAGAGCGCGTGTGTGTGTTTTGTGTGAAAGAGAAGGGGGAGAGGAGAGAAGAAAAAAGGGGGAGAGAAGAAAAAGGGGAAAAATTTGAGAAAGAAGAGAGAGGCCATCATAATACCCCCCCCCCCCCCCCCTTTTTTTTCGAACTATTCTACACTACTCAAACAAAAATTTTTATTAAGTGACAATATAAAACCAAAGCAACTGTAAATACGAAGAGAGAGAGAGAAGAGAGAGAAGAAAGAGAGAGAGAGAGAGAGAGAGAAAATTTTCATTTTTTTAAATCCAAAAAATCATATGCTAAACATTACTAAGGGGAATTTTGAACAAAAAGGGAACAAAACATCAATATAATCAACAATATCCCGGGCACACATTTTATCGCCCTGTATCTTTTAAGAAAAACAAAATTTTTTTTTTTTTTTTAGTTCAATTTTTTTTTTTTTTTTTTTTTTTTGAGAAGATCTTCCCTTTTTTTTCATTCAAACAGTTACAAAAATCAAATAAAACGAAAACAACAACAAAAAAAACCCCCCCCACGAAACCCCCCCCCCCCCCCAAAAAAAAAAAAAAAAAAAAAAAAAATTTTCCATTCATTTGGAAAATAACCCCTAAAAGCCAACTATCAAATAATTATACAGTAACGACTTCTTGCTAACCCTAAGTTTTTTTTTTTCCCCAATCTAGAATTTTTAAACTTTTTTAAAAGGGCACACCTAAAGAAAAAAGTACAAAAAAAAATAAAAGCAGGTTATAAAACGTATTACTTTAAAACATCGAAAACCCCTCCGAAGTACGGCATTTCGAAGAAAATTTAAATTTTACAGGGCCCCACTTTTTAAAAAACGATTTTTTTCTTCGAGGTTTTCCCAAGTCACGGAAGGGCTTTTAAATTGAAAACCCAAAAAAAAAAGGGAACCCGGGGGCTTAAATTTTTAACATACATATTCATACAAACACACATAAAATACAAAAAACATGTATATTTTATAATAATATTATATATAAATCTATATAAAATTAATATAAAATATATAAAAATATAAGAAAAATTTTAAAATAAAATGAAACCGTTAATCCTCTATTTGTTTAATATATTGGGGACCAATTTTTCTTGGTTTTGGTAGCATGATTCAAACTCCATCAAGGACAATATTTCTCCATTTTGTATCTATAGAGTTTAGGGTCCTTTAAAAACATGTTTACATTGGGGGTTTTGTTTTTTTTAATTTCCATTTAAAAGATGAAATATTTTTCCCCTTAAAAAAAATCAGGGCCCAGCAAATTAAGCTTTTTTGTTTTCTCATCCGTACCCAAATAATATAAACTCCACATTAAGGGGTAAACTTTTCCCCAGTGAGAACAATTAACTTTTTTTGAGCTCTTTCAAGGTCTTCCCCCGAAAAGCGGGGTGTAAACCCCACATTCCCACATGTAAAAAGTTAATTTTATTTTTTTTTTCTCTATTACAAAAAATTTCCAATTTTCGCTATCAAAAATCGGAAAAAACTATTTCACCAAAACTATTTGTTACCAAAAAATTTGATGGTGGGGTCATGAAACAATCTTTTTATTTTTGGATTCCCGTTTTTTTTGGTTTTCCCGATTTTTTTTTTTTTAATTCAAAAAACATTTAACATTAAAATTAATTTTCTGGGCCAACAAGAAATTAAAACCAGTGATTAAATTTTTTAAAATATACGCAATGTGCAAAAGATTTTTCTCTCTCTCTTTTTCTCTTCCTTTATCCCTTTCT
>JAMYXO010005608.1:0-7500 GCA_033310375.1 Conus canariensis
GGGTTTGGGGGGGGGTTGGGGGGGGTGGTGGGGGGTGTGTGTGTTGGGGGGGGGGTTTTTGTTAGTTTGGGGGGGGTGGTTTGGGTGTGGTGGGTGGGGTTTGTTGGGGGGGTTGGGTGGGGTTTTTTTCCCCCGGATACCAGCTGCCCTCTGTCAGCACCACCCACGGTGATAACGTTGCTGGCTTTTTTAAATTAGTAGCCCCCAACATCACTCTATACGACAAAGAAAGCCCCTTTTAAAAATCACTCTTCATCACCATTCTTCACGATCCAGGTTTCTTTCATTCCATTTGTTCTTTCATTCTTTTTTTCTTTCCATCATTTTTTATGCAGTTCTGTGAACGAGTCGAAATGTCGTAACGTTTCAGTTTCATTTCTAAAGGAGGTTATGCGGCGGACTAGCCCAATACCTACCCCCACATCCCTAAATTTGAGACCACACGTGCACGTTTTAAAGCGTTTGACAAATGAATAATACTAAGAGAAATTTTTAAAGAAAAGGGTCCGGCTACGACTTAGCAATTTTTTGCACGCATTCCCCCAACGCCTGGTCAAACCTTAGTACCTACCCAAAAATTGCTGTGCCTTTGTTTCATTGGTGATGAGTTACATGTAGTAATATGGTCAACCCATTTCGAAAAAACCCTGACCATCAGTGACTCGAACACTCAAACCCCACCATGCCCACCCCAAGAGAATCTTTGACCAGTCCATTCTTTCTGTGCAATCAGGCTTATCAATAGTTTTTTTGTGACCGCACACGCACTACACAACAGAATGGACTTTTTGTTTTTTGTTTTTTTTTTGTTTTTTTAGTTTCAAAGGGGTGACTGCGGGGGAATTTAAACAAATTTTAAGTAATCCTTAGTATCCGCCAAAAACAAGACAAACAATTTTAAAAGGGCAAAACCTACGCGTTTCGACTCTTATCTTCTTCGGCAAATAAACAACGCCGGACAATGAAAACAAGAACGAACAATCACCGTCCCCTCAAAAACCCGCCAATCATTACCCTTTACATAATTGCGCCGAATTATAAAGATAAGTTTTGCCATTCTTCGTTTTTATGTCCTGAAAGTTGTTTAACTTCCTAAGAAGACCTAAAAAAGTCAAAACCCCCCGTTTTTGTCTTTTAACTTTTTTGCCTTTTTTTTTTTTTTTTTTGGGGGACCACTAACATTTTTTTTAAAAAGATAAAGATAGACTTATCTCTCCGCACGTTCGACCACAGTCACATTTGATACCAAAACCTACGTCCTCTTTAGCAACACGTAAATCTGGGAAAGCTGATTTGTCCAGAACAGATCATCATATGTTAGGGGGAAGAGTTAATCGACGCGTTGAAGGTGTTGTATCTGTAAGCTATTTTTATATTAGGTTTCCCCCCAAAGGGGTCTTGGGCCGACACCCTTTTTCATGCGTATCTCTGCCCTTACCCGCATGTCTTTTCAGTTTATCATTATTTTCCCAAAACGTTTGCAATGCAGAGCAAAAAAACCAGGACAATGAAAAAAAAACCTATTCAGTAATACTAAAGGGTAGTGCTAAAGGTCTCGGATTGATGAAAAGACGTTAGCGAAACTAAAACAGGCATAAAACAAGCAATACCCGTTGGCACCCCACTCCACCAGATGAAAAGATCGTTCGAAAATTTACGGGGGAGGGAAGCAACTTTCCTCCAACCTGCTAAAAAATTTAGTTTAAACCGAAAAAACTCTATGAAAAACCCAAAAATGCAAAACTTTTGTGGTTTTCTTTTTCTTTCTCCCTTTCCGTGGCAAGCTCGGGGGCATTGCACCCACACCGCTCACCCAAACCCCCCCCCCCCCCCCCCCCCCCTTCCCCCCTGTCTCCAACCACAGCCCCGCTCATCCCCCCGCACCCTGGTACCGGCAATCCACAGGACATCAATGTCAAGGTTTAAGAGCACTCACTGGAGAAAAATCACGCGCCGATCCTTTATGGGATTCATGCGCCTGTTCTGATCCAACATACCGGACACCACCTACAACCCCCACTGCAACAATAATTGGGCCTCGCGACCGGCGGGGGAGCTCCCCTCTGGAGCGCCTCCCTCCTCCCCCAACAGGGCCCCCCCCCCTCCCCCCCCCCCCCCCCCCCCCCCCCCCCCCTGACTCCTATGTCGGGGACCCCGACGGAACCAAACCAAGCTATAGACTGGGGAGGACTCGAAATTGAGGCACCAAGAAAAAGGGCAAAGGGGCCCCGGTAATTGGAAACTTTTTTATATGCTGACGACCCAGAACGACGATGATGAAGAGATGCAACCGATTTCCATTCCGGTCTGAATTGAGAAAAGGGCCAAAGCTTACTTTTATAATATATCTCGGCGTCAGCCAGCCCAAGACATACAGTTACCACATGCGGTCAGAAAATTGAGCAAACACTCTCACAATTTTATCCATTTTAGTAATAAACTCGACTGTGTTCCAGTTTTCCCAACTGACCCGTAGCAAATAAACCCTTTGGGTAGGGCCGGTGGGGGCGGAAAGGCTGGGAACCTTTAACAAGACAGGTGGGGGGGGATTGCTACATTGACTTCAGCACGGGGAATTTTTCGTTCCACTAAAAGAAGCCCTGCAGCATCCTCACGGGTGGTTTTTCCTTTTTTTCAAATCTTTTTTTGGGCAGAAAACGAAGAAACAAAGGTAGAAAAAAAAAGGAGAAAAAGAAAAAAATTTTTTTCATGCCCTGTTTAAACTGGGATCAATAGAGAACCTAATTGCAATTTTACACCACAAGGGTTAAACCCTTTTTTGGTTTGAGACTCCCAGTCGTTGCCTAAGATTTTTGTTTTTAGTTGACATTTTACGACAAACTTACACAAAGTGACGACAAACGAAAAACGGCCCAAAAACTTGACGACAAACTGTGACACACAAACGGACGACAAACGTGACGAAAAAGTATTTTACACACCTTTCGTACACTAACAAAAAAGGGCACAAGTACATCCCCCCAACATTTTTAGGGGGTGGGGGATGTTTTATTGCTGTTGTTGTTTTGCTAGTTGTTTTTTTTTTGTACTGTTATCTGATCGCTGATTTTTTTATAAATCACATATTTCCCTTTTAATTCGGTGTAATTTAAATACTGATTCATATTTTTAAAAATTAGTGTTTCTTTAACGATCAAACGATTGAATGAATTTTTTGATGCGAAAAAAAAAAAAACTACTTAAAGCATATTTTGGTTTTCTTTCCATTCAAGAAGACAATGGTTCAGCTAAATTTTGTGCATGTTTTTTTTTGGGTTTTTTTGCCATTTTTTTTTGTTTTAATGTAGGGTTATAATTTTTGCATACACACACAACAAACATACACACAACACACACCCACACACACACACACACACACCAACACACCACACACAACACAAAAACTTTTCATATCCAGATCTTATTGATTTATGGCTGAATCACGTTTTTTTTGATGTTTTTTTGATAAGTCTTGTTTTTTTTTTTTTCACCAATCACAAAAAAGAAAACAAAACCCATCATTTCCCCGTCTGTATTCTCACCCAAACCAACCTTTCCCTTTCCTTTTCCCAATCGCAAAAATTTTTAAAACATGTGCGCCATTTATCGGGGGGTGTTTTTCGAAGTGAATCCAGTATATGACCTCAGCCCATTGTTTACCTATAAAATAAAAAACAAATCATGATACCAGAAGGATGCAAATTTAGAAAGCAATGGATGTTGGGTATTTTGATTTTAAAAAAAATTTTTATTCACTTTTCCCCTTTACCCTATGCATGATATTTGAAATAGACAGAAATGTGGGGTCTGATTCTATTTGCAAAGACTTCAAACTTAAGGAAAAAGTTTTGTGGTGTGTGTGGTGTGGTGTGGTTGTGGTGTGTGTGGGTGTGTGTCTGACAAAAAAATAAATTTTTCCTATGTGTTTTGCTAATCTCAATCGAGGTGTTGCAGCTGTCTTTTTGTGATAAAATAAATCAAAACGAAAGAATTAATTTTGCCGTGTAGATGCGGGGAATCACAAAAAATGCGTTTTTCTTACTTACTTTTCCCTTTCCCCCTGATCAAGTGTGTTGGTGTGTGTGGGGGGTGTGTGGTGTGTGTGTGTCGTGCTACGTGCTCGGGGTGCGTGCTGGGCGGCTCTTCGGCGTCGTGCTCTGTGCTCGTGCGTTCGTGTTGGTGGGTGGTGTGTGTGTGAAATTTTTTTTCCAAGTAGTCTAAGGGTGTCAAATGAGACGGGGAAATATTTTAAAGCCCGATTTTTTAAACGACGTTTATTGACATTTTTTTAAAACTGACACCAATTTTCCTCTCTCTCATCTTGATTGTATTCGAATCAATGTCATCCCCGCCCCTTTTCTCTCAATCTCCCACCCCAAATCCCCCTTCTCCGCCTCCCCCACCCCACCCCCAATCCCCCAATTGTTTTAAAAAAAAAATTTAAATACATGTTTTCTAACTTCTTTTGATTCATTTCTTCTTTTTTAAACCAAAAAAGCGTGTACATGCAATCCTTATTTTCTTTTTTTGTTTTAAAAAGGGGTTTTTGACGTTTTAGTGAATTTTTTTTTGGAAAAATTCTCCGTGATTCTTTGACCAACCTTAAATTCCCCTCTCTCTCTCTCTTTTATATTCTTACTTTGAATGTAATCAATAAAGATTGTTTGTCTATTTTCCCATACTCTTTCGACTTTTTCGAAAAGGGTTGAGTGACCTTTTTTTCCCCCCCCCCCCCCCAACCCCCGTTAGGGGTCCCCAATTATTCCCCCCCCCTCGCTCCCACACGCACATCTTCCATTTTAAAAAAAAAAAACCCCCCCCCCCCCCCACTCCCTTCTCCACTCCATCATCCCCCCCTCAATCTTTCCCCCCTTCCTTCAAAACGTGAAATATGATATCTTTTTCCCATCCTTTAACAAGTCTTACATGTTTGAATCTTAGTGTGATTGACGTCCAAGGGTGTTTTTTGTTTGTTTGTTTTTTTTTTTTTTAATAACTTTTTTTCTGTCGTTTCCATTTTAAAATTTGTTAAGTTATTGATATACCGTCAATATGTTTATGTGTTTTCACGTCGTTAACCACTACCCCCCCACCACCACCCCGCCACCCCGCGACCACCCCCTAACCTGCCCCCTTCTTTTTTTTAAACAGCAAAATCCTAAAATTTATTTCAGTTTAATTTTTTTTTCTTTTTTTAAAATTCCCTTTTGTTTTCCCGTGGTTTGTTTCTTGAATTGAGATATTGTCAATTAAAAAAAAAAAGAAGAAAAGGACAAATAACCCCATTTTTGTCTGTGTAGGAAGGGGGTTAACGTTTTAAAACTTTGTTTCTGTCTGTGATTATCTTTGTTTCTGTCTCTCTGTCTTTCCCCTAATTTTACTCTCTCTCCCTCCTCTCTCTCTTCTCCTCTCCCTCTCCTCTCTCTCAAAATTATAAATATTAAAAAATATAATATATATAATATAATATATGTTTCTCTCTGTCTCTCTCTCGTTTGTTATAAAGATTGGTGTGGGGTGGTGTGTGTGTGGTGTGGGTGTGTGTGTGTTGTGTGGTGTGTGTGCAAGACGTAAATGTACTAAATTAAAATTGCTCATGTTTAAAGTGTACGGTAAGTGGGGGTGGCGCGGCTTTTGCGCTTGCGGTTTGGTGGAGGCATGAGTATTTTCCCTTTACTCGTTCTGACTGCTTTGTAAATTTTTTCCCTTTGGGCCAAGGCGGAAAAGCTAATGCCAAAAAAAAATGTGTCAGTCAGTCTCTCTCTTTGTCTCTCTCTCTCTCTTCTCTCTCTCTTCTCTGTCTCTGTCTCTGTCTCCTCTCTCTCTCCCCTCACTCTCTCTCTCTCTCTCTCACACACACACAACACACACACACAACAACACACACACACACATGCCCCTTCTAAAATTAATTAAAAACGTGTCTTTTGTCTCTCTCTCTCCCCTTCTCCTCTCTCTCTTCTCTCTCTCTTCTCCTCTCTCTCTTGTATATTTTATTTAATGCAATCAATCAGTTCTTTCTGTGTGTTGAATAGTATCTGCCTGTCCTGTTTCCGTGTTTCCACAGATGGGGGAGATGGAAACCCCCTGGTTTTATGTATATGACCTTCAAGTACGTAATCGTTTCAAATTATATATTCAACAGGGCCATATCACCACTGATTTCCGCTCATCCTTTTCTCCCAACAACCCCCTCCCACCCCCCTCCCCCCCCCCCCCCCCCCCCTCACCAACCCACCTCTAACCCTGTAGACTTGACCCACACGGACGCTACCACCGCCGAACATCTTCAATTCCGGAATGCCCCCCACCCTCCCCCCCCATCCCATCCCCCCTATGCTAACCCCTCCCTCACTCCCGTCTCCTTTTTCCATCCTGTCCACCTCCACCAATCCCCCATCGCTGCTCACACACACACACACACACCCTCCCACACCCACACACCACACACACACAACTACACACCACACACACACACACACAACACACGCCCCGCCCCCCTCCCCTCCCCCCACTCTCCCCTCATAGTCTCCCCATCCTCTTTCGCTCCCAAGCCTTACGTATTCCATTCCATAACCCCCACCCTCCCCCTTCCTCGCTCCCCCACTCCTCCGTCCCATTTTCACCCCCATCCGAACCATACATTCGTAAATGAAGAGGAAGCATCTCCTTTTCTCATAATATCTTCATTGGATTCTTCAAATCTGTCAGAAACTTGGGAGTTTGTGTGAAAAGAAAAAGAACAAAAAAAAGTCACGTTTTTCTTATTATATTATTTGCTACCTTTACCGTTTTCCCGTTTCAAGACAAAAATTGTTGATGTTTTGCTTGTCCCTTTTTTTTTTGTTTTTGTTTTTTTTTTTTTTGTTTTTTTTTTCCTTTTTTTTTTTTTTGTTTTTTTTTTTTTTTTGGGGGGGGTTCTTTTCGTTGTTGCTGTTGTTTTCCTGTTTCTTCCCTTGGTACGATTGTCACGAATATGCAACATTGTCAATAAAGAAGGAGGAAATGTCTGTGACAATCTGGTGTACCGTTCACTGCATTTGTGTCTTTGTGTCTGTCTCTGCTTCCGTGTTCACCTCTCTCTCTCTCTCTCTCTCTCTCTCTCTCTCTCTGTTTCCTTCTATGTGACTCTCTCTCTCTCTCTCTCTCTCTCTCTCTGTCTCTCTGTCTGTCTGTCTGTCTGTCTCCTCTCTCTCTCCTCTCTCTCTCTCTCTCTCTCTCTTAATTATGCAATGCTCTTCTGAAATATGGATAACATCTTTGCCCACTTGACCGCTCCCACGCCGTGTGCTGACCATTCTGCCATCGGACCTCGTCCCGCTGCCGTCTCCCCTTACTGTTCTTTTCTTTTCTTTCTTAATCAATGTCATAAACAATCACTTCTATGTCGACCAACTGGACTGGTAAATATGTATATGAGTATGGACGTTTGTATCCGTGACTAACTACTTTCCATTCATTCTCGTCCATTACACGATTACACTGGTAAACGGTAAGTTT
>JAMYXO010005609.1:7500-15145 GCA_033310375.1 Conus canariensis
TACATTTATGTGCGTTGCATCTTGTTCTTTTGAAGTTTGTAGCAAATCGTCGAAAGGAAAGGTCACGGTGGAGTCCCGGATAAGAGCGATGAGGCTGGAGTAATACTATTAAAGTTTGATACCTATAGACATTTATTTTTTGTGTCTAGAAGAAGATAGTTATCGACGGTCACACCTGCAGATCCATCATGATTGCTGAAAAGTATAACGTGGATGCTGCTTCCCCGTTCTTCGAGCTGAGACAAATCTGTGGAAGGTTGTTTCGGAACAAATAAGTCATCGGTTCACTAGTTTGTTTCAGACTGAGTAGGAGGGAAAGGCTGTGAGGGGATGTGAACACGGCCAGCGGTCTCCCCCCCCCCCACTCTCTCTCTCTCTCTCTCTCTCTCTCTCTCTCTCTCTCGCTCTCTCTCTCTCTCTATCTCTCTCACACACACACACACACACACATACACGCACGCCCGCATGCGCGCGCACGCACGCAACACACACACACACACACACACACACACA
Organism: Conus canariensis; assembly: GCA_033310375.1. Taxonomy (NCBI): domain Eukaryota; kingdom Metazoa; phylum Mollusca; class Gastropoda; order Neogastropoda; family Conidae; genus Conus; species Conus canariensis. The sequence goes on from JAMYXO010005609.1 coordinate 8,014, forward strand.
CACACACACACACACGCCCAAGCGCGCCCGCGCGCACACACACACACACACACACACACACACACACACACACACATACACGCGCGCGCACAGATACGCACACACGGGCGCGCACACACAGACACACACACACACACACACACACACACACACACACACACACACACACACACACACACACACGCACGCACGCATGCACGCACGCGCGCGCACACTTAAACACACACGCGCGCGCGCACACACACACACACACACACACACACACACACACACACACGCGCACGCACGCACGCACGCCCCTCGCCCCCCTCTCACACACACACACACACACACACACACACACACACACACACACACACACACACACACACACACACAGAGGCACACAGAAGGGAAAATTAAAACATGTTCAGGACAGGAAGGTACAGTGTATAGATGCTATAGAAGAAGTAGGTTTGAGGTACAGCACTAAATGAGGATGAACACTATTCAAGGGGGACAGAAAATATTGAATACGTTGGCAAATTATGAAGTCAACATAAACAAAGTTTTCTGGCTCGTGAATTTTCGATCGTATGGAAGGTAGGCAAAAGTAGCCCGCCACAAGAGAGAAGGATCAGGATAGAAAATGAGGAAATGTGTACATATTGGCACGTCCACGGCCAGAAGTGATATCACATCAAACAGAAGCAACCTTGCGTTCCATTCTTAAGCACCAAGTGGACTTCAGCTACGTTGGGAATTATGTGGTCTCTTTAACCCATCCTCACAGCAAGGAGTGCAGCGTAGAACATGATTCCTGGAATCTTGTCAACGCACCACAGAGGCACGCCAGTTAACAGTGACTACAATTGTCGATTCTGGAGAGAACAAGCAACAACTGCGTTGTGAAAATTTTATAGACGCAGAGTGCCTTCCACGCACCCACCCACCTACATTACTCCCTTTATTCCCGCATTCCTCGATACCATCGCCCCCCCCCCCCACCCCATCCCATCCTCACCCCGCCACACAGCACCGGTGCGAGTTACAGCATCTGGCAATTGAGGCGGGCGTAGGTATGCAAAACAAATGGCCTAGTGTAGAGTCTGTAGATCTGACAGTGAGATTGAGCACTTCCAAGAAATCAGTTTCGAAGTGAAGTGACTACAGCGCAGAGAATGAAAGAAACTTGAAAGGAAAATGAGTATGCCGCCGAACCAAATAATGTCTTGCAATTTGTTTCTTTCGTTGGAAAGCATAGTCCTTTTTGTACTCCCACTTCTTATAGAACAGGGACTACTTTACAATGGGAACGAAGAAATGCTGTATGTGTGTCTGTCTGTCTGTGTGTCTGTCCGTGGTCAAAATGTGTTCACCACTCGCTCCAGACAAAACTTCTGGGCCGATCTTTCTGAAAATGTGTAGGTATGTGTTCATTATGGGTCACGGATGATGCCTGATGTTTTATTTACCAGAATAGCCGTTACTAACAGCTATAACGGCCCCAAAAGGCTTTTCATCTTTAAGCAGTTTGGATGATCTTGTGACTGGGAGTACATTTATGTGCGTTGCATCTTGTTCTTTTGAAGTTTGTAGCAAATTGTCGAAAGGAAAGGTCACGGTGGAGTCCCGGATAAGAGCGATGAGGCTGGAGTAATACTATTAAAGTTTGATACCTATAGACATTTATTTTTTGTGTCTAGAAGAAGATAGTTATCGACGGTCACACCTGCAGATCCATCATGATTGCTGAAAAGTATAACGTGGATGCTGCTTCCCCGTTCTTCGAGCTGAGACAAATCTGTGGAAGGTTGTTTCGGAACAAATAAGTCATCGGTTCACTAGTTTGTTTCAGACTGAGTAGGAGGGAAAGGCTGTGAGGGGATGTGAACACGGCCAGCGGTCTCCCCCCCCCCCCCCACTCTCTCTCTCTCTCTCTCTCTCTCTCTCTCGCTCCTCTCTCTCTCTCTATCTCTCACTCTCACACACACACACACACACACACACACACACACACACAACACGCACGCCCGCATGCGCGCGCGCGCACCGCACACACACACACACACACACACACACACACACACACACACACACCCCAAGCGCGCCCACGCGCACACACACACACACACACACACACACACACACACACCACACACACATATACACACGCGCGCACAGATACGCACACACCCCCCCCCCCCCCCCCCCCCCCCCCCCCCCCCCCCCCCCCCCCCCCCCCCCCCCCCCCCCCACGCCGCACCACGCACCCTCGCCCCCTCCACACACACACACACACACACACACACACACACACACACACACAGACGCACACAGAAGGGAAAATAAAACATGTTCAGGACAGGAAGGTACAGTGTATAGATGCTATAGAAGAAGTAGGTTTGAGGTACAGCACTAAATGAGGAATGAACACTATTCAAGGGGGACAGAAAATATTGAATGCGTTGGCAAATTATGAAAGTCAACATAAACAAAGTTTTCTGGCTCGTGAATTTTCGATCGTATGGAAGGTAGGCAAAAGTAGCCCGCCACAAGAGAGAAGGATCAGGATAGAAAATGAGGAAATGTGTACATATTGGCACGTCCACGGCCAGAAGTGATATCACATCAAACAGAAGCAACTTGCGTTCCATTCTTAAGCACCAAGTGGACTCAGCTACGTTGGGAATTATGTGGTCTCTTTAACCCATCCTCACAGCAAGGAGTGCAGCGTAGAACATGATTCCTGGAATCTTGTCAACGCACCACAGAGGCACGCCAGTTAACAGTGACTACTAATTGTCGATTCTGGAGAGAACAAGCAACAGCTGCGTTGTGAAAATTTTATAGACGCAGAGTGCCTTCCACGCACCCACCCACCTACATTACTCCCTTTATTCCCGCATTCCTCGATACCATCCCCCCCCCCCCCCCCCCATCCCATCCTCACCCCGCCACACAGCACCGGTGCGAGTTACAGCATCTGGCAATTGAGGCGGGCGTAGGTATGCAAAACAAATGGCCTAGTGTAGAGTCTGTAGATCTGACAGTGAGATTGAGCACTTCCAAGAAATCAGTTTCGAAGTGAAGTGACTACAGCGCAGAGAATGAAAGAAACTTGAAAGGAAAATGAGTATGCCGCCGAACCAAATAATGTCTTGCAATTTGTTTCTTTCGTTGGAAAGCATAGTCCTTTTTGTACTCCCACTTCTTATAGAACAGGGACTACTTTACAATGGGAACGAAGAAATGCTGTATGTGTGTCTGTCTGTCTGTGTGTCTGTCCGTGGTCAAAATGTGTTCACCACTCGCTCCAGACAAAACTTCTGGGCCGATCTTTCTGAAAATGTGTAGGTATGTGTTCATTATGGGTCACGGATGATGCCTGATGTTTTGTTTTACCAGAATAGCCGTTACTAACGGCTATAACGGCCCCAAAAGGCTTTTCATCTTTAAGCAGTTTGGATGATCTTGTGACTGGGAGTACATTTATGTGCGTTGCATCTTGTTCTTTTGAAGTTTGTAGCAAATTGTCGAAAGGAAAGGTCACGGTGGAGTCCCGGATAAGAGCCATGAGGCTGGAGTAATACTATTAAAGTTTGATACCTATAGACATTTATTGTTTGTGTCTAGAAGAAGATAGTTATCGACGGTCACACCTACAGATCCATCATGATTGCTGAAAAGTATAACGTGGATGCTGCTTCCCCGGTCTTCGAGCTGAGACAAACTTGTGGCAGGTTGTTTCGGAACAAATAAGTCGTCGGCTTATTAGTTTGTTTCAGACTGAGTAGGAGGGAAAGGCTGTGAGGCTATGTGAACACGGCCAGCGGTCTCCCCCCCCCCCTCCCCCACTCTCTCTCTTTCGCTCTCTCTCTCTCTCTCTCACACACACACACACACACACACACACACACACACACACACACACACACACACACACACACACACACGCCAGCATGCGCGCACACACACACACACACACACACACACACACACACACACACACACACACACACACAACATGCCCAAGCGCGCCCGCACACACACACACACACACACACACACACACACACACACACACACACACACACACACACACACTCAGAGAGAGAGAGAGAGAGAAAGAGAGAGAGAGAGAGAGAGAGAGAGAGAGAGAGACTCCTCCCAATGTACTCACACACACACACACACACACACACACACACACACACACACACACACACACACACACACACACACACACACACACACTTATTCATTCGACATTCCTTACAGAATGTTCTAAAGGTGTTCGTGAAACTGTAGAGCCTAATCAAAGAAAATGTTATATGGATCGCGACTAACTCCCTCTTGAAATCGTTATGCTACATGCATCATGCCACTGGTATGAACGTCCTTTCTACCCCTGGCATTCAGCCAAAACAAAATTGGGTTCATACTCAGCGACAACTGCGTTAGGTATTGGTATGATTGAACACAAGTAGGTCACGGAAAGGATGATTCAGGACAGAGCAAAGAGAGCTGTTAATCCTGACCGTCACGCGTATGGGTATCATGGGCCTACTAACTGACATCTGCGATGCCTCAATGCTCGAAATGAACTTTTCATACTTCACATCCTCTCAATTTGTATTCAGATACTTGCCACTAAAGAAGAGAACGCTATAAAACAGGACAAACAGGGTAGAAGTCAAGGGATGGCGAATGAGTGTTATTTTTTTTGTTTGTTTGTTTCTTTATTTCAGTTCTGTTTAATCATGGGGGGAGGGTTTGGGGTCTATCCCATTACCAGACAAAAAAGTGGAAAATGGCAAAAAATGGAAAATAAAAATAAAAACTACAAAAACAGGAGGAAGAAAAGAGGAACAGGGAGGGGGGTGGGATGCTGTTGGAGTTCAGATGAAGCAAGGGATGTGTTTGATTCTCCTATGATATTTCCAGACAGTTAAAGCCTCTGGTCGTCCATTCGCTTGTCATGTCGATGCTATACCCCATGTCCCAAAGCATCGCTATGCGCTTCCTGCTGCCGGAGTCTCCTTGCGACATGCCGACACGCACGTGCAAAACCCAATGATACTTAGCGAGAGATGCAGCAGTGCGGATAGATTATGCCTGAAGAAAATGCTCGGCTCCATGTCTGGGCTGCAAAGAGCGGTAACGATTTCACTGCAAATTATCACGGGAGGAGAGGCGTTTGCCATTCGACCATGAAGCTGGCAATTAAGTGTGAAAATTGTGCAAAGAAGCTAGACAATTAGAGGACCTCTTTGATATAGCTGACACAGAGGGTAAAAAGAAGGGCAAAAGAAAGATTTTTTTTTAATCGAGCCCTTAGTGACTACATTTGTCTCGTTTACATTGAAAGTAAAATGGCCTATTAAGAACATGGATCAGACTCGGTTGATGGCACTTCTTTTTCTTTTCCTTCCTCTGTCTCTGTTATTTAAGTTTCACTACAATTAAGATGGATACATGCTTTGCTAGACGCTGTGAAGTTTCTTGCTGTTTATTAGTCGTATGGTCTATGGAAAACTATTCCACAAGGATTTCAACGACTATTCGATCATGAAGGAAATATTTTGTTGGAAACGCAAGAATTCCTATCAGTCTGTGCACCAATTTGAGGATGTTACTAGATATGGCGCATTGTAATTAAAAAAAGAAAAGAAATGCACAATGGGCATGCAAGAATGGAAAAGAAAATATTTTGTGACTTTTAGTACTTGGAGGTACCATTTATTTTGCTCACATTAAAGATAAAGTCCATTTCAATTCAAGAGAAGACTTTTTTTTCTGATATCTATATCTTTTTAAAGATATTTTCACTGCCAATCTAAAAGAAACTAATCTGTAATGAAGTATTTAAGATTTCATGGGGAAATACCAACACAAATGTCAGTATAACTGTCAAAGACCTTACATGGGAAAAAGGAGAATAATTACTTATGATAATGATAGCCATAAACAAGAGTTTCTCCCCCTAAAAGGTCCGCAACCTAAACGTTGACTTTTTCATAAAAAAAAATCTTAGTATATCCTTGAAGAGTATTTTCCATTTCTGTCTCTTTTATCTTTATAGGTTAACACAAGTGTCCAGTTATGTGATTTACTATATTCTGTAAACCTGGATACCGCTGGCATCCCCCCCCCCCCCGCCCCCCACTTCCTTCCCCCTCCCTCAGGAGTAGCGTGTAAGACATGTTCCAATGGAGTAATATGTGGGACATGTTTCAGTAGAGTAGTCTGCAAGACATGTTCGAATGGAGCAGTTTGTGAGACATGTTCCATTGGAGTAGTCTGTAAAATATGTTTGAATGGAGAAGTCTGTAAGACGTTTTCCAGTGGAGTAGTCTGTAAAGCATATGCCAATGGAATAACCTCAAAGACATGTTCCAGTAGAGCAGTCCGTAAGACATGTTCCAATGGAGTAGTCTGTATGACATGTTCCAATGGATTTGTCTGTAAAAACTGGTTCCGATGGAATGGTCTGTAAGACATGTTTCAATGGAGTAGTATGTAAGACATGTCAAATGGAGTAGTCTGTAAGACATGTTCCAATTGATTAGTCTGTAAGACGTGTTCCAATTGATTAGTCTGTAAGACATATTCCAATGAAGTTGTCTGTAAGACATGTTCCAATGGTGAAGTCTGTAAGACATGTTCCAATTGATTAGTCTGCAAGACATATTCCAATGAAGTTGTCTGTAAGACGTGTTCCAATGGAGAAGTCTGTAAGACGTGTTCCAATTGATTACTCTGTAAGACATATTCCAATGAAGTTGTCTGTGAGACGTGTTCCAATGGAGAAGTCTGTAAGACATGTTCCAGTGGAGTAGTCTGTAAGACATGTTCCAATGGAGTTGTCTGTAAAACGTGCTCCAATGGAGTAGTCTGTAAGACATGTTCCAATGGAGTTGTCTGTAAGACGTTCTCCAATGGAGTAGTCTGTAAGACATGTTCCTATGGAGTAGTCTGTAAGATATGTTCCAATGGAGAAGTAGGCTATGTAAGATGTGTTTCAATTGAGCTGTCTCTAAGTGCTCACGAAGGAATTCAAACAAAACAAAACAACAAAAAGAAAAAAGGGGGGGGGGGGGGAGGAGGAGATAACAGATAAAAAACATTTCCTTTGTATTTCTGTTTGTTT
>JAMYXO010005610.1:0-5000 GCA_033310375.1 Conus canariensis
CCGCTCCTCCAGTCAGAAACTCCTGAACATTCCAAAGTGAAGACTAAAATCGTTTGATGTGCTTTCCTTTAGCTTGCCGTCCCGGCTGTTTGGAACTCACTGCCTCCCACTTTACGAAATCTGCTCATCTTGTCCGTTTTCAAGAGACAGCTAGAATCCTATGTTTTAGCTCAGCATTTAGACAATACTCTTCCCACATGTGTTGACACAATAAGCTCTGTGGTCGGTTAGTAGTTATATCTGAATGAATGAAGGCATGAACGGTATGAAAGTACAATCAGCACTAAGTACAATCAGCACTGTTTAATCAGAATTACGCTATTATCATGTATGGTCATTTTTACGTTGAAAATTTGATATTGCATAAGTTCTGTTCGACTTGATACTAACATATGTCCTGAAACACTGTTGGCTCTTGGACTGTGAGAAAAAAGCCTGATTGTTACTGCACCTGTTTTACTAATTCCTGCCTTGCAGGCAGTCCCTGGTGTATGTGAGCGCTTTAAATGAGTCTTTGGATGAATACGATAAAAGGCACTTGGGTATCTCATGAAGTCCTCGTTTGAATATGTCTCATCTGCTGCGATTTTTTTTTAAATTTTGTTTTCTCTCCAAAGAAATCCGTCAGAAAAAAAAAAACCGCGGACATATGTAATCATCAGCAACTGACAGAGTAACAAAACAGACACACAGAATGACTATCACCTAACAGAGAAACAAAAAAATTTTTTAAAAAACTGCGACATATGTAAACACTGGCTACAAACAATAAAATAAAAAAAAACCTGACACATGCAATCACCCGCAACTAAGAGACTAACAACAACAAAACCAAACAGACAAATCATCGCAACTGAATGAGTAACTGAGAAATGGTGATACCGGAAGGGAGAGGGGAGGTGCTTCTTGTCGGCGTTTTCTCCTTCTTCTCCTTCTATGCTTCAGACTAAGAGAAGGTAACTGTGTGATGCCGAGAGAGAGAGAGAGAGAGAGAGAGGAGAGAGAGAGAGACAGACAGACAGACAGACAGCAGACAGACAGACAGACAGACAGAGCAAATGCAAATTTCTTGTACCCAACATCAACATTCACTTGTAATGTGTGTCCGTGCAAGCGTGCGTGCGTGCGTGCGTGCGTGTGTGTGCGTGCGTGTGTGTATGTGTGTGTGTGTGTGTGTGTGTTGTGTGTCTGTGTAGTCTGTGTGTTTGACTGTGCGTCTGTGTGTCTGAAGGGGGGGACGGAATACACACCATGACGAAATGGACACTGGCAATACGTATGTCAAGGTGGATCCCATGCTCCATTAGACCCGAGTAGATACTGTTCACCTTCATGACACAAACAAAGCAAGCCGATGAAATTACAGAAGGAAGAGAATATCTGTCTGTCTACCTGCCTGCCTGTCTGTCACTCTGTCTGTCTGTCTGTCTGTCTCTCGTCTTCTCTCTCTCTCTCTCTCTCTCTCTGCGTGTGTGTATGTGTGTGTGCGTGCGCGTGCGTGTGCGTGCGCGTGCGTCCGTGTGTGTGCGTACGTATGCGTGCGCGTGCGTGCGTGTGTGAGTGGGGGTGTGTGTTTCGCTAGGTTTTTCTCTCTCTTGCACTCTGACAAACTTACACGCATAGTCATATCTACGCAAGCACGAAAGCGATCACTGTCTCACACACACACACACACACCACACACACACACACACACACACACACACACACACACAACCTTTGAGAAAGTTAATGTTTACAATAATTGAAAACAAACTCTCTCTCTCTCTCTCTCTCTCTCTCTCTCTCTCTCTCTCTCTCTCTATTTAAATGCGCTCGCGTGCACGTGTCTGTGTGTGTGTGTGTTTGTGTCTGTGTGTGTCTGTGCCTGTGTCTCTGCGAGAGTGCTTGTGTGCATAACACACACACACACACACACACACACACACACACACACACACACACACACACACACACGCACGCACAGAAAGAGAGAGAGAGGGGGTGTGCGGGGGGAGATAGATACATATGTGTGTTTGAGTGTGTATGCGTGTGCGCGCACGGTGGTGTGTGTGTGAACGCGCGCGCGCGCGCGCGCGCGCGCGCGCGTGTGTGTGTGTGTGTTTGCTTGTTTGCTTGTGTGGTGTGTGTGTGTGTGTGTGTGTGTGTGTGTGTGTCTGTCTGTCTGTCTGTCTGTCTGTCTGTCGTCTGTCTGTCTGTCTGTCTGTGTCTATGTCTGTGTGTCTGTGTTAGTGTGAGCGCGAACGCGTGTGTGTAAGCACGCAATGTACTTACCCCATGAATGACGGCTCTGATATGATTTCTCATGATATCTGTCAGTTCAGTAGCTGAAGTCTTTTGTGTACCTATCTCCTGTGTACTTGCATTCCATCTGACACATGTAAAAACACATAGAATATCCTTGTTTTCAACGATTTCATGCCAGTATGAATGTGTGTGTGTGTGTGTGTGTGGTGTGTGTGTGTGTGGTGTGTGTGTGTGTGTGTGTGTGGTGTGCGAGAGAGAGAGAGAGAGTTTTTGTTTTGTTTTGTTGTTGTTTTTTTGTTTGTTTTGTTTGTTGTTGTTGTTGTTGTTTTTTTGGGGGGTTGCTTTAGTGTTTTTTTCCTCTCACCTTTCAGGTCTATTTATGTCATTTCACGATTTTCATTAAAACGACAGTCATAGGATGGGCTAGATGCCATGCACAGTCCAGTGGTAATAGATTTTGTAAGCTAGCGTTAACCTAAAACGAACACAATCAAGTACAGTCCTGTCCGAAAAAAAACACAAACAACCCGTTCATCTGGGCCATTGGTTGCTTAGAATAGGTCAAAATGTTAACTCAGATGTTTAAACGTTCTGTTGTTTTTCGTCCGGTTTGAACTGCTCTTATTCGTACCTCCATCTTTTTTTTTTTTTTTTTTTCTTTTTTGTCTTTGCTACCTTTGTTTCTTACTTCCTTTACCTCTTTTGTTTTTTTTTCCACTTTCCTTTGTTACTTTATTGCACTTGTTTTGCTTTTTCTCAGTCTTTCTTTCTTGGTCTCCGTTTTCTTCGCTTCTGTTTTGACTGAGCTTCCTTATTCACATTTGGGATTATATGAAACTGTGCTCACAGTCACCGCATAAATGTTTGCAGAGATGGAGATATGAGTGAGATTCACACACACACACACACACACACACACACACACACACATATATATATATATATATAATATACACGCGCGTGCGCGCGCGCACGCACGCACGCACACACACACACACACACACACACACACACACACACACACACACACACACACAGTAACAGACAGGCAGAGAGACTTAGAGAGACAGGGGGAGACAAATAGATGCTGGGACACACACCACACACACACACACACACACACACACACACACACACACCACAGAAAAACGCACTTAAACACGCAGAAATCACTCATGCGCGCGCACAGAGAGAGAGCGAGAGAGAGAGAGAGAGAGAGAGAGAGAGAGAGAGAGAGAGCGAGAGAGAGAGAGAAAAGAGAGACAGAAGAGAGAGAGAGGAGAGAGAGAGAGAGAGAGACGTCGTGGCGTTGACAACGATGTGAGGAAAGTAGGTCACTTACTTTAGAAAGGCCCACTTGTCGACATAGACGCGAAGTTCCACTGAATGGGTCTCCGCAGTCTGCACGTGCACGTCGGAACTGCCCGCCGCATCTGGAAGCAGTCCAGCCACACATGCTGTCACACAATTTTCAAAGAGGTCTATGCATTTTTCTTTTCTCTTCTTTTTTTCTTTTTTTACGTTCAAAACGGTTTGAGTGTCAATGAAATTTGTTGAAAATATATTTTGTACAAGACTGGAAATACAAATCAACAAAATATGCGAGCGATACAGAAATAGACAACGATGTGTTTTACGTAAATGTTGTTATTTAATACTGCTTATTCGGAAATCATCCTGGACAGATGTTTACATTTTACACCGCATGCATTTGATGAAATGAACGATTTTTTTAACCGCAATCTCTCTATATCTATAATTATGTTTCATAGCTCAAAAATACTATAGATTGTGGTGAACCTCATTTACTGAAGGAAATCTGACAACATGCTACATAGAGGAAAAGCAGAGAAAAGCAACCACATTCACACACACACACACACACACACACACACACACACACACACACACACACACACACACACACACACACATGTGAGCACTGCCTCTCTCCCACTCTGTCGATGCACACATACTGTGATTCAGTTCAGTAACCGTGATACCAAAGATACCACTTAGGTGGTAAGATAGCATACGATACTCCATGACATTAACATTATTATCCTGGGACATCACTATACAGTGCAATGCTTTGAAATAGGCCTTCTAAGATACAGATATTGTATTTTTTGTCATGGCCCTCTCTACACTGAACCTTAAGTGGTGATGTAAGCGCGAGAGGGGGCAAATTATCTGGGAGGATGTCACAAACGCATCTTTATACTTAAGGATTACACTCAAGAATGCTACCAAACATGCTATACGACATCAACTGAAACCTGCACCCGAAGCACATTGGGTTTACTGCTGCACTCCTGAAAGTAGAATACATACACAACAATAAACTTCCTTCATCATAAAGGAGATGTTCCCAAAACAGTTAAAAAATAATAGGAAGTAAGTTGGCTTCCCAGTGAGAAAGAATACTATTTATATTATTGGGTTTTCCCTTTGATTTCTGTAACTCCCTATCTCAAGAAGAATCACTATGAGTCAAGTTTAAAAAAATAAAAAAAGGAGGGGGGATCCTCCGAAATGCTGGGGTGAGATTCCACCAAATTCGTATCATGAATTCTTTTACTTCGGCCCCAGCTCTCAGCTGATCAATAACAAATCGGTTCCATACATTTCTAACAGTTTCACGTCCCCAGCTCTCAGCTGATCAATAGCAAATCGGTTCCATACATTTCTAACAGTTTCACGTCACGAACAAAAGCCAGTCAACAGGATAGGACACGGCATCAGCCGACCCG
>JAMYXO010005610.1:12500-15145 GCA_033310375.1 Conus canariensis
CAATCTTTTTCAGTTACTTCACTTTTAGTTGGGGAAAGGAATTATTTCGTAGTTTTTTCTTTTTCGCCCCTTTTACCTCTGTTCCCTTTTCATTTTCATTTTTTGTTTTTCTTTTTTGTTTGTTTTTTTGTTTTTTGTTTTATTGTGTTTTTTTTTCCCGCTTTAACGTAGGGCTGGAAATTATCAGGTTTAGGTTTTAAAGATTTGCCCCGATTGAAGATTGAAGTTAAAGAGGAAAGGGTCAAACAAAACTACTTTCACAAATTATCAAGCCAAGTTTTAAAGGGGTGGTGGCGGTGCGTGCCCTTGCTGTCTGACTCTCACCTGAAGAATTTTTGGATGCGTGTACTTTTCTTTTTTTCCCTTACACGCACCCAACCACACAACCCCAGTTTTGCCGCAACCCTTAAGTTTTTACCTTTTTTTTTTTTTTTTTTTTTGCGCCTGAACCCAAATCGTAACAAAAACATATTACATAGCAGGGAAAAATCAGGCACTCATAAAGTTCTTGGGCCCCCATCAAAGGGGCGGGACAACGACACTAGAAACTATACGGGCACATAAACCATGCTTTCACCCACAGGGGGGTTTTCACCCAAACAGTCCAAAACACTTGGCCCCCATCTCGCCCTAAAATCACACAGTCCCGCACAGTTTTAAAAACCCCCTCACGGGAGCAGTTCGTGGAGTCCTTCAGGACTCCCACACAACAGAAAAACACGTCGACTCGAAGGAAAACGAAGCCCCTCACGGGAGTCCTTCCAGGGACCCCGGCCCCATACAACAGAAAAGAAAAGTCGTCGCCCGACGAACTCTGAACCCTTTCACACACCAGGGTCGGGGTTTCTGACCAAAAAAGAAAAGCCTTTCGAAACCCCCACGGGCGAAGACAGCGCTGGCTCTTTTTGAGCACCCCACACCCGGGTTGGCAATGGCACACACGATGCTACTGACCCTCGGGGCCCTCTCCCGCCAAAACCCCCCCGGGGGGAAACAGTGGCTGAAACACGGGCTGCACCCCACACCCGGGGGGCATCAAATTTCCCGGGCGGGCACGGGGTTTTTGCCAACACCTGGAGGGAAATGACGTTTAGCGAGGGAAACCCGCCTTCAGTCTCCCTTCGGGCCCTGAAATGTTGCTTGGGCATAGTTATTTGGGGGGGACTTCAAGGGAAAACCTCGCTCACCCCCACCTTAAACAAAACGCAGGTGATAGCAACAGGTTTAAACAGGCCAACCGTTTTTTAGGTTTCCCCGTTCCGTTCAAACGTGGTTTCCCCAAAATTTGGGACCGGGGGACGGGAAAATTTGGGGCCTTTACACCAAGAAAAAAAGAAAAAGGGGGAGAGAAGGGGAAGGGGGGAGAAGATAGAAGAGAGAAAAGAGGGGGGGGGGGAGAGGGAAGGGAGGAGAGGGAAACCAAAACTATATATTTAAAAACCCCTGTATCCTCGTTTAATCCTGGCCAAAAACAGTTACATGGGGAAAAAGAAGGCAAAAGGGACGGGGGATGGGGGGGGTTCAGAGGGGGCCTGGGGGATCCCCGCCCAAGGGGGGAAAAGGAGGGAACAAGATGGGCCCAAAAAAACCCTGGGAGTAATTTTAAGGGGGAAGGGGGCTCTTCTCTTAACTTTTTTAGAACAGTGAGGGGATAAAACATCCAACAACAACAACAACAATAACAACACCCCACCATCAACCCCCACCAACAACAACAATAAAAGAAAGAAAAAAAGAAACAATGAATGAATGAAAGAAAAATTAAGCAGAAGGGGTGGTGGTGATCAAGAAGTCTCTTCCAGAAGGCTATGCAGTTTCATTATCATTTCTAGCCGATCTCAATAAACGCTTCGGCGGATTTTTACAGTGGTGCCAAAAGTGACATTTTTGCCAGCTCCATGCTAAGAATCAGATCAGATACCTTGGTGTCAACCACAGCAAGATCTGAATTGGGGACCTTACACTGAGATGGCATCGCCAACAAAGCAAAGCTTTATGAAAGGGTTATCAAGATTTCTAACAAGCCCTTGTTACTGTCTGCCTACAAGGCCCTGGTATACCCTGTTATGGTGTACACGACTACAGTGAGGAATCCCTATCTAGTGAGTGACATCAGCATCCTTAAAAAGACATAAAATCGAGCACATCGCTGAGTCTCTGACGGATTTTGCCAAACATCCAGAGTGTTGGAGATAGTGCAGACGCTGAACAAGCCAACCTTGGCTACAAGGAGAAAAGGCTATAGGCTGACTACCATGAAACTCCACCATGGATTGACATCAATTCGAGTTCAAAGCACCTCACCCACTCCCAGTCAGAGACACGCAGCATTCACCAGCCCCATCCGTGTGTGTTGTGTGTGTGTGTGTGTGTGTGTGTGTGTGTGTGTGTGGTGTGTGTGTGTGTGTGGTGTGTGTGAGTGCTCGTGCGTGCGTGCTGCGTACGTGCATGCATGCGTGTGTGTGTGCTGTATATATATATATTATATATAATATATATATAGTGTGTGTGTGTGTGTAATATGTGTGGGGTGTGGGTGTGTGTGTGGGTGTGTGTTGTGTTGTGTGTGTGTGTGTGCTTTCGTTTGTGTGTGTGTGGGTGTGTGTGTGTGTGTGTGGTGGGGGGTGGGTTTTTGTTTTTTTTTG
>JAMYXO010005611.1:0-15141 GCA_033310375.1 Conus canariensis
TGCAGAAAAGCACTCAGATTTTTTTGTTTTTGGGGTTTTTTTAGAAAGAATGTTTGGAATTTACCACAGATCCCAGCTCCTCTAGACATTTTTCTTTTGTTGGTAGACGAATTTCTTCGACAAAAAATTTTTTTTAGTCCTTTTTTTAAAAGGAACGATATTCAGTTTTCCCCGCAGAAAAATAAAAATTTTTTTTTTTTAAAAGAATGTTTAAAATAATGTTCACAATTCGTTTTTAAACCTGATGGCCCTTTTCTCATAACGTTTGTTCCCCTTACACTTCGCCTGGCTGGGTCAAATTTTAAATTTGGGTCAGGTCATGGAAAGGTCAGTGGATAGACAAAAGTACGATCTGCCCGTAGAGGGATTTAAAAAAATGGACGTATTCTTTTTTTTCTTTTTTTTTTGCTCGTTGTGCTTTCTTTTGCTTGTTGTTTTGTTTTAATTACTGGTGGCCCAAAAGAATTTGGAACACGTTTCCCTACTTCTCACTACCCCCCTTTTAAAACCACCATACTGTCCACGTATTGGCTTTAACTGCACAGGGATTCACAGTTTGGGTAAAAACTCCGTAGGGTTTCATGATGAACGGAAAAATAAGCGAGAGCAAAAACAACAAAAAAAAAAGTTCTGAACATCTGGAAATGTGCATGAAGACCTGGTACGTCCAGTCTGGCATCTCTGTTAATTTTCGAATTGGTAGTATAAAAGGGGTCTGTTTCATCACCAAAAAGGGCTTGAAACTGCCACCATTTTTTTCTCCCGCTAATATGGTGATCTTTTTTTGAGACTTCTTTAGTAATTTGATGGGGGCTTGTTTTTCCCAGAAGGGTGGCTGGAGGGGTGTGCCCTTTAACAGTGGTGTCAGTCTTCGTTAGTTTTTTTTGAGGGTTTTTTCGGCAAGCTGTAAAAAATAACAACAGCGCATCTTTACCTCCAAATCTGCAATTATATATGAAAAAAAATTTGAAGCAGCTCTTTGTTTTTCTGAGTCATTGCTGTGTAAATTTCAATGATAGGGCATTGATTAGTATTGAGAGTGTTTGTTAAATGAAAAATTTTTTTTTATATATGGCTTACGCAGGATGACTGCAGTAATGTTCATTTTGTTATTCAATTTTTTGTAAGTGTATAACCAAACACATAGGTTTTTAACAAAACTTTTTTAGCAAAACTCAGTTTGCAATGAATGAAATAGACGTTTGTGCGTGACATTAAAAAATATTGACGCCCATTGGCTTTAACGTGCACAACAACACAATATGCATCCCCGCACATGCCCGCAGTCACTTTACATGCCCTCAGCACATGGTGTGCAATGGACGCGGTGTGGGAGACACAAGGACAGACAGACAACCCCTCCCCGCGCGCCCACACACACACACACACCCACACACACACACACACACACCACACACCACACACACACACACACACACACACACTCACCACTCACTCACACAAGGACCAAAAAACCCACACACCGCACACAAAAACCCCCACACAAACACCACAACACACACACAACACAACACTAACACAAGCACACACTCACCACCACACACACCCCACCCCCAAAACAACCCCAAACCCACACCCACACCACAACAACACACACACCCCCAACACACACCACACATTGAAGACAACAGCAAGATTTTACTCGGTTCCCCAAAAATACAGGGGTAACCAAAATATAGTCGGATGGAAAAAGCACAACGAAAATGTTTTTTAAACTAATTAGTTTGATGAATTGAATAATCAGGGTTTGTTTCAGATGGGGAATAAGACTTAAAATGAAGATACTGATTATGTATTGACAGGGGGAAAAGGCATGCTACATCCCCAAAAGGGGCACGGAAACGGAGTCCGGTCACGTGAAGGAACGGGTGGATGCGGCCAAAACCCCAAAAAAAAGGGGAGTATTGTTTTGATTTTTTGTTGTTGTTCTCTTCCCCCTTTTCACTTCTTCCATGTACTGTCCCTTTCTTTATAGTTATGTTGTGTCATAGGTTTAGTGTTTCCCTTTTGTAGAGTTTGGGCTTCTTTCCCAGAGTTTTAAATACGCCCCCTCCAAATTTTGGGCTTTTACAGGGGGGATTTTTCTACACTCACAATTTGAAATCTCCTTTTTGCGGTACTAGAATCTCTTTTGTTCTAATGCTATCTTTTATTCAGGGGTTTTGTGTTTTCTGTTCCAGATGTTTGGGTTTTTTTCTTCAGAACATTTTCCCATATTTTTCCAAGCTGATGCCGTCTCTTTTTTTTAAATTGGGGGGTACCTTTCCCCAACTTTCTAGTCTTTTAGTGATTCTTTCCCTCATTTCTTTTCCAGGATTTTGGTCTTCTTCTCAGAGTATTATTCTTTTTCTTTCCTAGGATTAAGTGCCACCTTCTTTCCCAGGGTTCTTTTGTCCCCCCCCCCCCCCCCCCCCCCCCCCCCCCCCCCCCCCCCCCCCCCCCCCCCCCCCCCCCCCCCAAAACCCCCAACCCCCAACACAGCACCCCCCCACCTCAACCCTCACCACACCCAACACACACAACACATCACTACCACACTTCCCCTACCCAAAAAAACACGACCACCCCCACACAAAACAACACAAAACCACACAAAAAACACCACCCCACCACAAAACATGCCCACACAATGCCCCCACCCCAAACCCCACCCCCTCCACAAACACAACCCCACCACACATTTTCCAACCCCCAAACACCACATCCCCATAAAAACATGCCCCCCACCAACCCACCAAAACATCACATTACACCCACCACACCAGAACACAAAAAAACACAACGACAACCACACCCAAAAACCCGGGGGTTGGAATAGTCGCGGGTAAGCACCGGACTCATAAACTCGGGGGATCCTGGGGTGGTTTAAAACTCCCCCGGGCCCTTTCGGACAGGGGGATTTTTCACTCGGAGTTGGCATTTGGGTTTGACTCCATCTCCATTTCATCCTTTGAAAGAGACTAAACCGAGTTTAAAGAAGGGGGACTTGGTATTTTACACTAAGGCCTGTTTTTGGCCCTGTGTGTTGAGGGCTGAACTGAAATATGGTGCCCAAGTTCAGCCTAGGGGGGTTTTATTTTCCGTACTTGGGCCTTGGTGCTTGTACCCAGGTCTGTGGGAAGTCTTGAAGAGGTTTTTGGCAGTGGTCCTTTTTTTTGATGCGGAAAGTGTGGTTTTCATTTTGTCATTGCCCGTTTTGCGCAATTGCACATTCTTTGCCTCACAGTCTGTCATGGTCGGGGGGGGTTTTTCTGAAAGCGGGAACCAAGTGTGGGTGCCTTCTTTGAACACCTTGGGGGGATACAGCAAAAGGGCGTTTTCAGAAACTTGACTCCCAGGTGGCTTGTCCCCTTTGGGAAAGGGGGGTTGTTAGGACAGGGATCTAGTGAAAAAATGGTGGCTTTGGTTAGGTTTAAAAAGAGTTGGGGGGGGGGAGGGGTTAGAGGGAGGGCCGTTCCAGCGCATATTTAGCTCCTGGCAAACTGAAATGTGCAGGTCGTGGTGTTGAACTTCTGTGTGGAAAAGAAATTTTTTGGGGTCGCGTATTGGAAAAACGGTCTGAATGGATCGGAGGCTTACCATGAGATCCATTTTTCGGGGGCATCACTTGACCGGCTCCTGCGGTGGGAGTTTTAGGGGGGAGGGCCCCGGAGGTGTCGAGCTGTAGTTCATAGGCAGAGTCCCAAAATGGCCCTTCCTGTGTGACACATGGCTCTCTGGTTTCGGACAGTTGTCTGCGGACCAAAGGTACAGAACGGGGTAACCAACGAGATACTTCAAAAGGCATGCTTTTCCCGCGTGTATCTTGGGATCCCCTGGTACTGCTGAGTCCCCCTTTTTTTGCAGAGAACCAGCCCGGGGGGGGGTCATATCGCATGGAGTTCACACTGGGGGGTTTCCCCGGAATGTTATATAGGCCTTAAGCGGTCTGTTTTGCTGTCAGGATATCTAAATTTCGTCCCTGATTCGTGGCTGATTCGCGATTCTGTTAAAAATGGGGTCTCTCTTCCACAGGGACTTAAAACAACGCCCTCATGCCTTTAGTTCTTTAGTGACTGGATTTTGTTGGATTAGTTAATAAGTGGGAGCAAGGGGGGGAAGGGGGTACTAAAAAGCCTGGCTAAGAAATACTACATAAAGGGGAATGTACATATTTTTTCTCTGGGTAAACCATTGCCTTCATTCTGCGATATTCCCTTTTTGGGTTTCATATAGGGTGATGGTTTCCCCGGGGAAATCGAGTTGCGGGCTGCCTTTGTTGTGTTCCAAGATGGATGCAGTTGAAGGAGTTGTGTGCATCCGGGGCCCATGTGCGGGGGGATGTTTATTTTTTTTATGACATGTGGGAGCAAGAAGTTGGAGTACTTCTTTTTTTCCTCGTTCCCATCCCGTTATGGGAGCAGCCCGGGTGATCGACAAAGGGTGCCCGTCCTCCGCAGTTTCTCCAGGGTGCCGTTTTGCTTGGCTTTCCACTGCTGTCGTTTTTTGGCCATACTTTTCCTGGATGCTGATACTGGTACAGATTTGAAGGATGGGGTCAGTTTTTTTGGGCCCTCACCACAAGGGCACTCCCACTCTGTCCAATGCCAAATTTTTTGGGTACATGTGGTGGAGCGGGGCGTTTTGGTCCGGGCCTCGGGGGAAATCTTGACCTTTCCCGTCGTCGCAGCAAATGGTATGTGTCTTCGGGGTTTGAAATTTGGGTGAGGGGGGCGCCTTTTATTCCTTCTTGCCTTGAGAGGTCCTAATTTCATCGTATGAACCCAGGTTTTTTGGCCTGCCCCTTTCTGTGCCCCGCTTTTGCCAGAATGTCCTTTTTTTTTCGTTGCCCTGACCCCACAGTGTGCTGTTACCCATTGTATCACCATTTCTCCACTCGGGCACTCAGGCCCAAGGGCTGAAGTGAGTTTGGTTTGTTTTTTTTTTTTTGCAGCGGGGAGTTCTTAGGGCTTGGAGCCAAGGAGAGCTCAAGAACACCCCCAAAAATGCCCTGTTGTTCTTTTGGAGTTCTGCAAGACTTTGTGGCCCCTCAAAAGAGGGCTTCTCCTCACTTTTAAAAAGGGTGGAGTATTTTTGTTAAATTGCAATTTCTTCACCCCGTTTTGATCGGAAAGATTCCAGCCCACCACCCTCGTTGTTTCTGTGGCGGAACCATCTTGAAGAGAGGGGTTTTCAGTCCCTTCCTGGGTTACTGGTTGCAGATAACTCCATGGTCAGGGCCTTCCTTTGGGTGTCTGAATGTATTCCCCTTCTCCACTCCGGAAATTTTGGGTGAGGGACTTTTGGGAACCCTGCCTCTTCCAAATGGGTGGGTGACATTTGCCGGGATAGGCTTTGCTTCTGTTTTATCGACTGGGTTTTGTTTTTAAAAGGTGTCTTGACTGGTGGATGAAGCTGCCTCTTTTCAACCCGGGCCCTGGGGGGTCTGCTTTTTTTTTTGGTCATTGGATTTAGGAAAACCGGGGAAACGGTCAGGCCCGGGGGTAAAGATTGTTCTGTGTTGGGAAAAGGGGTCATTTGAGCAAGAATGTTTAATTTCTCTTGTTACGCCCGACATTCCAGGCCCAAAACCACCAAACTGGCTAAAACAAGGGGGGAAAAGGCAAGGCTGACCCTTCCCAAACCCAACCCCCACCCTAACCTCCCTACCCCATAGCCACGCCAGGCCTAGGCCGGCTTGGCCAAGCCCCTCAGCCAGATTTCCCCCAACCCTGATGCCCTTGTCTGACCCAAAACCTATCCCAGGCCAAACTGGCCCAGGGCACCCCCACCTCCACGACACCAACCCCACACCAACCCCCAAAAACACCCCCACCACCCAAAACACCCACCAAAAACACCCCCCCAACCACCAACACTACAACCACCACCATACCACTACCAAAACCCACACCAAAAACAACCCACCACAACCCCACCACCCACCCCACACCCCACCCCAGCCCCAAACCACATCACCCCACCACCACCACAAACCCCCACACCAACCACACCACACCAAAAAAACCACCACCTTTCATAAAGGTTAGGGTCCCTTCTTTCACAGACAGTGTTCTTTTCTTTCATAGGGGTTTGTGGTTCCCCCTCCTTTTCAAGGGGTTTCGTCCTCTTTTTTCAAAAGGCTAGTTTTTTTTCCCCTTTTTAAAAAAGGTTTTTGTTTCCCTCTTCTTTCACAGGGGTAGTGTTCTTTGTTCTCCCCTTTTATAGGAGTTAGCGCCCCTCTTCTGTCACAGGAGCTGTGTTCTCTCCTTTTTTGGGGGCTAGTGTTCTTTCCCTTTCATAGGGGGGGAGCTTCTTCCAGGAGCTAGGTTAAATTTCCTTTATAGGGGTTAGCGCCCTCTTCTTTTGCAGGGGCTAGTGTTATCTCCTTCCATGGGGGCTAGCGTCCCTCTTTTTTTTAGGGCTGTTTTTTCCCCTCCTTTTTTTGATTAAGTGTACTGTTCATTCTTGGTGTGTAGTTTTAAGTTTTGCTTTTCCTTTCGATGGATTTTATTCCAATTTGGCTTTTTAATACCCTTTGTGTTGTGTTCTTCATATGGGACTGTTGTCTGTTTATTAGGTTTCTGTCATCTTCTTTTCCAGGTCGGTGTCCCTTTAAAAGGTAGAATCCCCCTTTTTTTGCATAGAGTTTAATGTCCTTTTCAAAGGGGCCTAGTGTTTTTTTGTGATGACTTAGTGTGTCTCTTTCTATCCTTTTCAGTGTCCTTTTGTCCTCTGTATTGTTCTTATCTGGGGTTTTTATATTACCTTTTCACAAGTTCTACTTTTTCTCTTATATAGGGTTTTCGCTGTACTTTCATGGTTTTTTGTTTCCTCTTCCCGCACAATTTCAGTGCCTTTGAGTTTAAATTGGAAGTATTCTTCACAGAGTTTAACAATTTTTTTTCTTACAGAATTACGTCGTCGTACGTCGCTTCTCCTTTCCTAGGGTTTAATGCACCTTTTCATGGTGTTAATGTCTTCTTTCTTTAGTTTGTTTGAATTTTTTCTTCGAAAGTATTTCAAAACAGTTTTTTTGTGGAAAGGACCAAACAGGAAGCATGCCAGTTGCCAGACGACCACAGGATCACAACCAGAGAAAGGTGCCCCACTACTTTTAAAGTATTAATTTTGAATGTCGTAAAAGTAGAGAAAATGTTACATTTTCTTTTGTTCCCCAATAAGTAGGTACTTGGGAAAATCATCATACTGTTTTCGACAATAAAAATTGTTTAAAAGGTAACGGGTATTTATGACCATCAGGGGTTGATCGTTTCCTTTTTTGTTCTCAGGGGGGTGCATCCCTGCAGTAAAGCACCAATTTTTTTTGCTTAATGGGTTTTTAGAAAGAATGTTTGGAAATTTTCCACAGATCCCAGCTCTCTTTTTTAACATTTTTCGTTTTTTGGGTGAGAAAATTTTTCGACAAAAATTTTGTTTTCTTCCATGTTTTAAAGACATATTCAGATTTCCGCAGAAATAAAAACTTTTTTTTTTTTTAAGAAAGTTTAAATACGTCACAATTCGATTTTAAACTCTGATGGCCCTTTTTTCCCCTAACGTTTGGTTTCCCCTTCACTCTTCGCCTCTGGCTGTGCCAAATTTTTTAAAAGTTTGGGCAGGTCATGGGAAAAGTGTAGTGGATAGAATAGTACGATCTGCCCCTAGAGGGATTTAAAAAAAAATGGGCTTATTCTTTGTTTTTCTTTTTTGTTTTCTTTTGCTTTGCTTTCTTTTGTTGTTTTTTTGTTTTAAATTTCTGGGGGACCAAAGATATTTGGAACACTGATTCCATTCTTCTCACTACCAAGCCTTAAAAAAAACCATACTGTCCACGTATTGGCTTTAAAATGCCGGGTCCAGTTGGGGAGAAAACTCCGTATGTTTCATGACTGAAAAGAAATAAGCGAGAGCACTGAAAAAAAAACAAAAAAAAAAGTTTTTGAACATCTGGAATTGTGCATGAAGACCCCGGTACATCCCCGTCCCGGCATCTCTGTTAATTTTCGAATTGGTTTTTTTATGATAAGGGGTCTGTTTTTTCTCACCCAAAAAGGGGCTTGAAAATGCACACCAGGTTTTCTCCCTGCTAATATGTGTGATTTGTTTTGAGACTTCTTTAGTAATTTTGATGGGACTTGTTTTCCCAGAAGGGTGGGTGGAGGGGTTGTCAATTTTTCGTGGGGGTCATCTTCCCTTAGTTCTGTGAGGTCTTTCGGAGAGCTGGAAAAATAACAACAGCGCATCTTTACCTCCAAATCTGCAATTATATGATGAAAAAAATTTTAAGCAGCTCATTTTTTTTATCTGAGTCATTTTCTGGTGTAAATTACAATATCAGGGCATTGATTCAGTAGTGAGAGTGTTTTTTAAAAAGAAAATGTGTATTTTTATATGAGCTGTACGCATGGATGTATCGGGGAGTAATGTTCTTTTTGGTATTTAAATTTTAAGGGGGAAGTTAAAACCAAACACATAGGTTTGAAAAAACTTTTTTTGCAAAGTCAGTTTTAAAAAGAATGAAAAATTTGACGTTCGTGCGTGACAAAATTACTTAACGCCCATGGCTTTAACGTCACGCAACACAAATAAACATCCAAGCACATGCCCGCAGTCACATTTACATGCCCTCAGCACATGATGGATAGGACGCGCGGTGGGGAGACAACACGGAAGACAGAAACAGGACAACCACTCCCCCCCCACACACACACACACACACACACACACACACACACACACACACAACACACACCACACTCACTCACTCACCACACGGGGACCACAAAAACCCCACCCCCCAAAACCAAACAAGGCACACACAACACCACCCAAACCCACACACCCAAAAAAACCACCCCACCACTAACAAAAGGGACACACTCACACACACACCCACACTCACAAAAGGCCCCCACACCCACCCACCCCCCCCCACACACACACACACAACACACACACCCCAACACAAACACACACCAAAAAAAGACAAACAGATTTTACTGGGTTTCCCCATAATACAGGCGTGAAAAAAAATTTATAGTGGGGATGGAAAAAAAGCACAAACTGAAAAGTTTCTTAAACAAAGTTAGTTTTTGATAAATTTTGAATGAATCAGATTTGTTTGCAGATGGAATAAGATCTTAACTGAAAAATATGATTATGATTGACAGGGGCAAGGCACTCTCCCTCAACGGGGCAGGGGACAAGGGGGGGGTCCAGGTCACGGAAGGAACGGGGTGGATGGGGCCCAAACCCAAAAAAAAATGGGGGAGTATTGTTTTGTTTTTTTGCTTGTTTGTTCTCTTTCTTTACACTTCTTCCATGAGCGCCCCCTTTTTTTCATAGTTATGTTTGCTTCATAAGTTTAGTGTTTCCTTGTGTAAGTTGTGTGGTCTTTTTCCCAGTTTTTTAGTATCGCCTTTCCTCACAAATGTTTTTCTTTTACAGGGGGTATATTTTCTCACTCCAAAAGTTTGAAATCTCCTTTCTGCGGTACTAAATCTCTTTTTCTCAGATGCTAGTTTCTTATTCAGGGTTTGTGTTTTCTTATTCACGATGTTTTGTGTTCTTTTCTTTTCAGGAACTATTCCCATTTTTTTCACACGTGACTCTCTTTTTTTTTAATTGGGGTGTACCTTTTCCCAAAACTTTTTTTCTTCAGTGTTCTTTCCGTGCTTTTTTCTTTTCCCAAATTTTTGGTCTTCTTTCTCAGAGTTTATGTCTTTTCTTTCCCTAGGATTAAGTGCCACCTTCTTCCCGGGGTTCTTTTGCCTAAGATCACGAGCTTTTTTTCCTGGGTTTAGGGGTTTTTTCTTTTACAGGCTTTAGTTTTGTCCTTTCCCAAGGGTCCATGCCTTCTTTCCAGGCTTTATGCCCACAACGCCGCAGTACTTAGTCCTTTCTTATTCCACAGTGTTTAGTTTTTCTTCTTTTAAGGATTTCAGGGGCCCTCTTTTTTTCCCCCCCACAACACAACCCACCCCCCATTAAAACCCCAACCACAACACAGCACCCCCCCCACACCCCCCCCACATTCCCCCCAAACCAAAAACCCAACAACACACACTACCACACCCCACTACACCAAA
Organism: Conus canariensis; assembly: GCA_033310375.1. Taxonomy (NCBI): domain Eukaryota; kingdom Metazoa; phylum Mollusca; class Gastropoda; order Neogastropoda; family Conidae; genus Conus; species Conus canariensis. The sequence continues at coordinate 10,092 of JAMYXO010005611.1, forward strand.
AACCCCGCACACCCACACACAACACACATCACCACAAAATTTTAACACACACCACACCAAAACACAATCCCACACAAGCACCACAACACCACACCACTCCACATACACAACCCCACACCACACTTTCCCCAACCCCCCAAAAACCACATCCTCAAAAAACAGCCCCCCCACCCCACACCACCAAAACATCACTTAACCAACCCACCGAAAAACACACAACGAAAAACACCACACCATACCAGGGGGGGGGAATGCTCAGCGGTAGAGCACCGGACTATAATCTCTGACCTGGGGTGGTTGAAACCCCGCCGGGCCCGTTTCGGTACAGGGGGTTTTTTTTCACTCGGATTTGGCATTGGTTCTGCCCTTCCATTTTCGTCCCTTTGAATGAGACAAACCCCGGGGTTTCACAAAGTGGGGACTCGGGTATTTTCACTAAGGCCTTTTGGGCCCGTGTGGTTGAGGTCTGAACTGAAATATCGTGTCCAAGTTCAACCTAGGGTTTTATTGTCCCAGTACTTGGCCTTTGGGTTTGCTTTACCGGGTCTGGGGGAAATCTTGAAAGGGTTTCTGGCAGTGGCGCTTTCTTTGATGCGTGAAGAGTGTGGTTTTCATTTTGTCATTGCCACGTTTTGCGCAGATCGCACATTCTTTGCCCACAGTCGTCAGGAACGGGGGGGGTCTTCTGTAAAGGAACCACAGTGTAGGGTTCCACTTGACTACATCTCTCTGTGGGAAACAGCAGAAGGCTTCAGAAACTTTGACCCCCCATGGCTTTCACCTTGGGATGGTGGTTTTAGACGGGGAGTCTATTTGAAAAAAGGTTTGGCTTTGGTTAGGCTTTAGTAGGGGGGGGGGGTGTTAGGGGGTTTAGGGGAGGCCCGTTCCACGCATCATTTAGCTCCTGGCAAGACTGAAAGTGTGCAGGATGCTGTGGGTGTAATTCTGTGGGGATAAAAAAATTTTGGCGTCGCGTTTTTTAAAAAACGGTCTGAATGGATCGGAGGGGCCTTTACCAGAACCCATTTTGCGGTGGGCATCACTTGACCGGCTCCGCCGTGGAGTTATCAGGGTTTTAAGGGACCTGGAGGTGTCAAGCTGTATTCATAGGAGAGTGCCACTGGCCTTCCTGGTGACACTTGGCTGCTCTGGTTTCCGTGACATTTTTGTCTGCGGACCAAAGGTACAGAACGGTGGAAACCAGACAGATACTTCAGGAAAAGGCACATTCCCCTGCAGTGATCTTGGGGATCCCCGGGTTTTACTGTTAGTCCCCTTGTTTTGCAAAAAACCTTCAGGCGGTCATATCAGCATGGATTAAAACATGGAGGTCCCGGGAACTGGCTTCAGTATAGGCCAAAAACGTCGGTCTTTTTGCTGTCGAGGAATCAAAATTTCGCCCTGATTCGTGGCTGATTCGCGTTCTTGTTACCAGGGGGGTCTCTTTTCCACACGGATCTTTAAAACAACGCCACTGCATGCCTTTAGTTCTTTTTATGACTGGATGTTGTGTTGGATTTTTTAATAAGGGGGGAGAGAGGAAGGGGCAGGGGGAACTAAAAAAGCCTGGCTAGAAAAAATACTTACATAAGAGGGATATGTACATATTTTCTCTGGTGTAACCTTGCCATTCATTCGCCTTTATTCCCTGTTCGGTGATTATCAGTCAGGGTATGGTTCCCGGGAACAAAAGTTGCTGGCCCTTCTGTTGTGTTCCATAGGGATGCAGTTTAAGGAGTTGTTTTTGCACCGGGGCCGGTTGGGAGGGGATGTTTACTTTTATGACATGTTGGGACAAGAGAGTTTGGAGGTATTTCTTCTTCCCTCGTTCCCATCCCGTTTTTATGAGCACCCCGGGGTCCTCGCAAGGCTGCCGTCCTCGCAGTTTCTCCCGGGGGCCGTATAGCTTTTGGGTTTTTCCGCTGTCGTTGTTGGCCATATTTTTCCGGAGCGCATACGTGGACAGACTTGAAGGATGTGGTCCGGTTGTCATTGGTCCCTCACCACAGGCACCTCCATCTTCCCAAAGCCAAATTTTTTTGACATGTGGGGGGGAGCAGGCGATTGTGTCCCAAAACCTCAGGCGGAAGATCTTGACCTGTTCCCGTCGCGCAAATGGATGTGTCTTCTGGGGTTTTATTTGGGGGTGGGAGGGGCCCCTTTTTTCCCTGTGCCGATGAGGTCCTAATTTCATGTATGACACAGGGTTTGTTGGCCCCCTCCTTCTGTCCCCCGTCTTTGCCCCAAAGTCCGTTTTTTTTTCGTTGCCTTGATGCCACATGTCTTTACCCATTTTATCACCACTTTTCCACTCTGCACCCGGGGACAAGGGCTGAAGTAGATGGTTTTGTTTTTTTTGCAGCGGGAGTTCTTAGGGCTTGGAGCACGGGGAAGCGTCAGAAACCCACCCCCCTGCCCCCCCTTTTTGTTCTTTTGGAGTTCTGCAAGACTGTTTGGTGCCTCACAGAGGGGGTTTTCCCCAGCTGAAAAATTGGTGGATATTTTGTTGGCATTGCAATTTCTTCATCTCCCGTCTTGTATCGGAGGAAGATTCCAGCTCCACCACCCCGTTTTTTCTGGGCGAACCATCTGTAAAGATGGGTTCAGTCTTCCTGGGGTATGGTTGCAGATATACTCCATGGTCAGGGCCCCTTTCCCTTTTTGTCTATGTATTCCCTCTTTCTCCCCTCCGGGGAATTTTGGGGGGACGATGTTGGGAAACCTGCCTCTTCCCAAAATGGGGGGGTGACATTTGCCGGGTAGGCTTTGCTTGTGTTCATCAAGACGGGTTTTGTCTTTCAAGGTGTCTTTTACTGGTGGGAACTGCCCCTTTTCAACCGGGTCCTGGTGGTCTGTCATTCTGTTGGGCATTGGGTTGGAGGGTTTCGTGGATGGCATGGGGGAGCTGGGGGGCAATTGTTCATGTGTCTGGGAAAAGGGTCATTTTAGCAAGAATTTTTACTGCTCTTTTTTCACGCCCACATTCCCAGGCCAGCCCCCGCCAAACTGGCTCAGGCTAGGTGGGGCCCCGGCAAGGCTACCTTCCAAAAACCCCCCCCCACCCTAACCTACCCACCCCCTATCCACGCCCAGGCCAGGCCGGCTTAGGCCAAACCCAGCTCAACCAATTGACCCCCCCAAACCCCGACTACCTTGTCGACCCTACCCATCCCAGGCCAAAATGGCCCCCGGGCACCACCACTCTCCACGACACCACCCCACCACCACACCACCCAAAAAACCCCCACCCCCCAAACACCACACCACCACCACACCCACCACAACACCAACACTACAACCCCCACCATTCCACTACCCAACCACCCCAAACCTCACCACAACCCCACCACCCCCCCACACCCCCACCCCCGCACCACCACATCACACCACCACCACACCACACCACACCACACCACACCACACCCCCCACCTTTCATAAAAGGGAGGGTCCTCTTCTTTCACAGAGCAGTGTTCTTTTCTTTCATAGGGGGGCTTGTTTTTCTCTTCCTTTCATAGGGGTTAGCGTCCTTTTTTTTCACAAGGCTAGTTTTTCTCCTTTAAAGGTTTTTCTTCCTCTTCTTTCACAGAGGGGTATGTTCTCTTGTTCTCCCTTTTATAGGATTAGCGCCTCTTTCGTCACAGGGCTAGTGTTCTTCCCCTTTTTGGGCTAGTGTTTTCCTTCATAGGGTGGATCTTCTTTCACAGGAGTAGTTTCACTCCTTTCATGGGGTTTCGTCCTCTTTTTTTGCAGGGGGTAGTTTTACTCCTCCATACGGGGTAGCCCTTCCCCTTTTTTTGTATGGGCTCGTGTTTTCCCCCTTTTATAGATTCAGTGTACGTTATTCTTTGGGTGTTAGTGTTTAAGTTTATGCTCTTACCTTTTGTATGGATTTATTCCCAAAACTGGCTTTTAATGACCCTTTGTGTTGTTTTCTTTCATATGGAGTTGCTGTTATTAGGTTTCTGTCATCTTTTTTTTCCAGGTTGTTGTCCTTTCACAGGTAGAATGCCTTTTCTTGAAAGAGTTTATGTCTCTTTACAAAGGGGGCCTAGTGTCTTTTTTGTAGACTTGTGTGTCTCTTCTATCGATTCATGTCCTTTTGTCCTCGTATTGTTTTAGCTCTAGGTTTAGTTTTACCTTTTACAGTTTTTCTAGTGTTTTCTTATATGGGGTTTTCGTGTACTTTCATGGTTTTGTTTCCTCTTTCCCCAAAAATTTCTGCCTTTGAGATTATAATTGGAATATTCTTTCACAGAGTTTAAAATATTTTTTTTTCTTTCAGAATTACGTCGGTACGTCGATTTTTTCCTTTCCCGGGTTTAATGCATCCTTTTCATAGGTGTTAAGTCTTCTTTCTTGATGTTTAGTTAGAATTTTTTTCGAAAGTATTTCAACACGTTTTTTTTTTTGGCAGGAAAAAACAGGGAAACAGTGCCCGCGGGCCCGAGACCATCAGGACACAGACCATGAGAAGGTCCCCACCTTGTTAAAGTAGTTAATTCGAATGTCGTAATATACAAACTGTTACATTTTCATTTTGTTCCCCAATTAAGTAGGGACTTTTGGGAAAACAGTCATACTGTTTTTTACAATAAAGATTGTTAAAAAGGGAACGGGATTTATGACCATCAGGCATTGAACGTTGTCCTTTTTTGTTCTCAGGGTGTGCATCCCCGCAGTAAAAACACCAGATTTTTTTTGTCTTAATGGGGTTTTTTGAAAAAAATGTTTGGAATTTACCACAGATCCCCCCGCTCTCCAGACATTCTTTCGTTTGTGTGGTAGAAAGAAATTTCTTCGACAAAAATATTGTTTCTGCCATGTTTTAAAGACGATATTCAGAATTTTTCCGCAGAATTAAATAAAAACTTTTTTTTTTTTATAAGAAGTTTAAAATATTTTCACAATTCGATTTTAAACTTGAATGGCCCTTTTCTCATAACGTTTGGTTCCCCTTCACATCTTCGCCTCGGCGTGTGGGCCCAAAAATTTTTAAGAGTTGGTCAGTATGGGGAATGTAGTAAGACATAGTACGATCTGCCCGTAAGG
>JAMYXO010005612.1:10000-15141 GCA_033310375.1 Conus canariensis
ACTTACTACACTTTAACTGAAAAGAGGGGACATTTTTTCTGCTTAGATTGTAAACTGGTTTCATTTATAGATACAGTGAATCACTGAAACACCTGACATGTCACTACAACCACTGGCATGAATCTTATTGTGATGGCAGCGGAAAAATCTGGTCCAGTTCCTGCAAACGCTTCCCTTTTGGACAGCCATTCACCTGGCACATTGACCTGTGACAATGCGCGCTTCTTGACCTGAAGTGGGGTGCATTGGTACAGGAGAGTAAAGAGAACAGAGAATGTCAATATCCCGGCTCTATCCCGCCACATCTTATTTTGCACGAAAACCCCCCTTTTCACATACAAATCACGTCCATCTCATGCTAGTTTTGGCTAAAATTAACACCTGTTTTTTAAACAAAATTAACATGCAAAAACCTCCAAAAATTGACGTAATCAGTACATTAAAATGGGGGGGCTTGCGTGCTAGATAAGATTTGGCGATATGGAGCCGGGATATTGACATTCTCTCTCCATAGCATGAAACTCTAAAGGTTTACAGAATTAGTCATCCTAACACAATTAACGCCCGCGGGTTTGATAGTGAGACCTTACTACTTTCTAGTAAGGCTTGGGGTGACTTGGGGTGACATGGAGGGTGACTTGGGGTGACTTGGGGTGACTTGGGGTGTGAAGGTGTCAAGCGTGCTAAAGTGGGAGGTGTCAGAGAATGTCAAGTGGAACTGGTAGGACCACTCTTGACATCTGCTCAGCGCGTGGCAGAGCAGCGATTTACCCTGCTGTGTTAGCAAGGAAGGCAATGCACACGCTGCCAATCAATAGAGCCGTTCAAGCTGGCAGTTATGCATAACCGTTACTATTTTTAGAGTCACGTCATTTTTATCGTCAGTAGTTCACAAAATTGTTGGCAGCGCCCGCAGTGTGCATTGCAGAGCGCGTTACAGAATGTACTATAAGTGCTGCTATTGATTTTGTTATACAATCTTTTACCCGGATTTATGCAGCAGCTTACTTAATTAATTTTTTAATTGTTGTTTTTAATCTGGTTTAAAAAATGAAGCCCGAAGTAGCTACAGAGCTTATTAATATACTTTACGAGTTGGATTGGGAGCGAGAGGGTGATAAAGATCAGTTAGAGAGCAGGTTTGAAGAATTAATTACTGATCTTTTTGAGCGCATGAATATTCGAGAAAGTGTGAAGCAGGCCGTTAGCAAAATACCAGATTTTTGGCCCCAACCGGTTATAAAGTTGTTTGCTATTTTAGTTGATAATATGACTCCTGAAGATGCTAATCTGACTGTTTCTACTGACTCTGAAGGAGTAGCTATTCGTTTTAATGAAGATCAGGTTTTACGATTAGAAAAGACTATGAATAATAAACAATAGCTGAATTTACATTTACAATTATTTTTTTTATTTATTTTAGATTTAAAAATGGCTGCCGAACTCAGTGAATCTGATTTAAAGAATTGTAATGAACTATTTGACGAAACAATGAAAGTGTTAAACATCGATTTTAGTGAATTTGGGTTTGAGAATGATGTAAACAATATAATAAAAGATCATAGTGAACTATTTGACTAAGCAGTTAAAGTGATGAACATTGACTGTAGTGATTCAGAAAAAGCTAAAATATTAGCAGGTGTTATTGTAAGGTTAACGTGTCTTTAAGTGTTGCAACGCTTGGGTGAAGAATAAAAAGCGACGTTTACTTACTTTTATTTACATTTATTTTTTTTTTAATTTACGTAAATATTATGGCTTTAAAAATGGCGCCCAAAGGCGGAGAATTTAAGGGTGAAAAACTATATACGTGGGAGGAAGTATTTGATAATGGCAAACAATTAATCAATAGGTTTAATGAAGTAGACATGGATATTATTAACCCTACAGACGTTCAAAAAAGCGTAACACATGCTGTTTCTAAAATCCCAGAGTCTCTTCAAATTAACCCGCCAGTAAAAGTGTTGTTAACTATTCTGATTAAATATATAACCCCTGATGATAGTAGTATGCAAGTCTGGGTTTCAACTATACAGAAAAAAGTAATCAGCTATCGCAACTTTACACCCGGCTGGGCTGATTACATGCTTACACAGTTTAACCATGCGATTGAAGAAGCGAAACAGTGCGGCTCCAGTTGGTCTGAAGGAACAGTCCTCGAAATCAAATTAAGACAAACAAAGTTCTATCCTATAGTCGGCAATTCTTACATCCCTCTCCCGAGAGAGTTAGTTCTTAAACGAGCAGTCCTAAACATACATAATTCAGATAACTTATGTTTCATGTGGTGTGTTTTGGCGCACTTACATCCTGTTAAAAAGCACCCAGACAGAGTTTCCAATTATAGGCAGTATAAAGATAGTCTGAACTTAAATAACATAACCTTTCCAGTGAGCATAGAAAGTATTGACCAGTTTGAAGAGCAAAACAAACCGATAACCGTAAACGTATACACATGGTCTGTAGTAGACAATCTAGTCCCTCTAAGGGTCTCTCCCAATGCTCCCCCTTTAGGCGAATCACTTGAGAATCATGTCGACTTGATTCTGTTTACAGACGGTTCCAAGAGCCACTATGTATTAATTAGAACAATGAGCAGACTTCTGGCGTATACCACAAAGGATCCTGCTAAACAGGGGCTTTGTAGAAGATGTTTGGTCAGAATTCCATCTATACAGGCGGCTGACAAACATAAGAAACATTGTAAAAGTTATGAAGACTGTAAAACCGAAATTATTGCGCCCCCACCAGGATCTAGAGTCAGGTTTAAGAATGTACGAAAAATGCAAATGAGCCCATACGTAGTCTATGCTGACTTCGAATCAATCTTGCCACAGTACTACGGCCCTCAAGAGCGGACACAACAAAAAACAACCTTATTATCTCGTCATCAGATCTGTTCTTATGCATTTGTTGCTGTGAGGTCAGATGGCGGACACACACAACCAGAGATTTACAGGGGTCCCAACGCAGCTAGCAGATTTTTGGAGCAGATGAAACACCTTCGCAATCAATTCTCCAATCAGCTGAACCTTTCAGACATTATTATGACTCCTGAAGATGAAGAACGTTATAAATCAGCTACCCACTGCTGGATATGCGGCCTAGAGCTAACACCTAACAGTAAAGCAAACCCAACAGTGAGAGACCATGATCACATTACTGGGAAATTCAGAGGGGCTGCGCACAACAGCTGTAATCTTCAGCTTAAGGTTGATCCCAAGACATGGAAACTGCCAATTTTCTTTCATAACTTACGAGGCTACGATTCTCACTTTATCATGCAAGCAGTGACTTCTAAATATAAGAGGGTTAGCTGTATTGCACAATCATCAGAAAAGTATATGACCTTTACTCTTGACTGTTTATCCTTTTATGACTCTGCCCAGCATCTGATGGGGAGTTTAGATAAATTGGCAGGATCTCTGCAAGACTATCCAATCACTAAAAAATATTTCGACCCATCTTTGGTGCGTAAAGGAGTTTATCCTTATGAATACATGGACTCGTGGGAGAGGTTTGATGAGCCAGCGCTACCACATAAAGAAGACTTTTACAGCCGTCTTAGAGGAAAGGACGTATCTGACGCCGACTATGAATACGCCCAGAAAGCCTGGACAGAATTACACTGCAAAACGATGGGCGATTATCACGACCAATATTTATTGGCCGACGTGTGTTTATTAGCTGACGTCTTTCAGAATTACAGAGCTACTTGCATGAAACACTACGGTCTGGATTCGTCACAGTACATCTCTTCCCCGGGGTTGTCTTGGGATGCATTCTTAAAGTCTACAAACGCCAAGATTGACTTAATTTCTGATCTAGATACACTTCAGATGATTGAAGGTGGGCTGAGGGGAGGCATTTGTATGGCCTGTCATCCTTACCGCAGAGCCAACAACAAGTACTTAGACGATTATGACCCCACCAAGCCATCCAACTATCTGATGTACTTAGACGCCAACAATCTGTATGGGTGGGCCATGAGCCAGGCACTGCCATTAAGAAACTTTGAAATGATAAACGGGCCTCATGATGTCAATAAAGTGTTGAGTATGCTATCACAGCTTACACCTGATAATCCAATAGGGCTAATCTTGGAAGTAGACTTAGATTATCCAGCAGAGTTGCACGACCTTCATAACGATTTCCCCTTAGCCGCAGAAAAATTAAAGATGAGTCCCACAGAACCGCCTAAACTCGTGCCTAACCTCTTTAACAAAACTAAATATGTCTGTCATTACCGGCTGTTACAATTTTACTTAAGACATGGGTTAAAGCTGACAGCTGTTCACAGAATAATTACCTGTGACCAAGAGCCTTTCATGAGACCATACATCATGAAGAACACTGATCTTAGGACTGCGGCCACTGACGCTTCAGAAAAAGACTTTTTTAAGTTGATGAACAACAGCTGTTTTGGTAAGACGATGGAGAACGTACACAATCGTAAAGATGTAAGATTAGTTACAAACGAAAAACAAGCAATTAAGCTGACCTCTAAACCTAACTACCAAGACTTTAGAATATTTAGCGACAGCCTGGTTGGCATTATGATGAAGAAACTGAGTGTGAAGTTGGATAAGCCGGTGTTTATCGGGTTTGCCGTGCTAGAGCTGTCAAAGTTATTAATGTTAGAATTTCTGTACGACTACTTTAAGCCGCTGTACCCAGAATCAAATGTCGTTTACACAGACACTGATAGTTTTATTATGGACATCCCAACTGAAGACTTCTATAAGGACATGGAAATAGAGGTAGCCAAAGGAGCCGATGGGTGGTACGATACATGCGACTATCCTAAAGATTCGCCTCTACATTCAACCGTGAACAAGAAAGTGATTGGAAAGATGAAGGATGAATTTAATGGGACGGTTATATACAAGAATATGTTGGTCTGCGGTCGAAGATGTATAGCGTTGCTACCCAGACCTCTGTAACAAAGAAAGCTAAGGGCATAGATAAAGAAGTTGTAAAAAAAAATATAACTCACGACAACTACAAACAGGCTCTCTTTGAAAACAAAGTATTTCATCACACAAATGTTAACCTGCGCTCTACTCTTCATCAAGTAAACACAACTGCTGTTAATAAGAAGTCGCTAGACTCTAACAATAGCAAGCGAATTCCGTTAACCT
>JAMYXO010005613.1:0-7500 GCA_033310375.1 Conus canariensis
ATACACACATACACACACATGCACACACACAATACATACACACACATACACACACATGCAAACACACACACACCCCACACACACACACACCACAACACACACACACACATATATATACACTCACACACACACTGACTGACTGAAACAAGTTTGTCAGATTAACTCAAGGTTGTGGGACTCAACTTTTGTACTGAAACACATCACACACCCCACCCACACACACACACACACCACAAACACAAAACCACACACACACACACACACCCCACACATACACGTACCACTCACACACACACACCAAACACACACCAAACACACCACAAAACACACACACACACATACACACCACATACACACACACATACACACATACACACACACATACACACACAACATGCACACACACATACACACACAAATACACACACATACAAGCAAAAACACGTAACAACACACACACACACACCCACACACACACAATACACGTACACTCACACACACACACACACACACACACACAACACACACATACACACGCACATACACAACACATAACACACATACACACACATACACACACACTGCACACACACACTTTACACACACACATACAAAACACATACAAGCAAAACACGTAACACACACACCCACACCCCACACACACACACACACACACACACAACCACACAACACACCCCACACACCACACCAACGATGACTAAAAAACCAAGTTATTGTCAGATTTAAACTCAAGGTTGTACGGATCAAGGTTGTACTGAAACACACACACACACAACACACACACACCCCCACACACACAACAACACCCCACACACACACAACATACACACACCGGCGCCCCGCACACAACACACACACACGCGCACGCGCGCGTGCATAGAGTCACACAACACCACACACACACCCACCCCCAAAAACACACACACACACACACACCACACACACAAACACCACACACACACGACTGACTGATGACTGACTGATGACTGACGAAAGCATCTCTGTCAGATTAACATAGTGTTGTACTGACTTTAAAAAAAAAAACTTAATAAATAATGAGAAAAAAAACTAATACAATAACATCTAAAATGACATAAAAATCAAAAGGAAAAATTTTAAAAAGGGAAAACTTTTAAACATTTTTAAGTAAAATGATAAAATCAGAAATTTTTAACAATTAAACAAATTACATCTTAACTGTACTGAAAATTAAAAAAAATCTCTCTCTCTCTCTCAACCCCTCTCTCTCTCTCAGAACACCATAAAAAAAAAGAAGAAAAGACCCCCCCCCCCCCCAAACCATGCACACAAAAACACACACCACCCAAAACACAACCCCACACACCACACACACACACACACCACACACACACACCACACACACACCCACACAAACACACACACACACCAAACACACCCCACCACACACACACCCACCACACACACACAACACACACACACACAAACCACCCTTCCCCTTCCCCTATCACGTTCATGCGTGCATGCACATATATTCACTTACAGACAAACAGATAAACCAAATTTTCTCTCTCCTTCTCTCTCTCTCTCTCTCTCTCTCTCTCTCTCCTCTCTCCCCTCTCTCGCATGCACACACAAAACACACAACAAACACACACACACACACACACACACGCACACACACACACCACCACACAAACGCCCCCCCCCCCCCCCCCCCCCCCCCCCCCCCCTTATGACACTCAAATCATATCCACAAAAAAAAAAAAACGTATAGATACGCAAACATACACTCACATATAAAAAAAACCAAGTTCTCTCTCTCTCTCTCTCTCTCTCTCTCTCCCCTCTCTCTCTCTCTCTCTCTCTCTTCTTCTCTCATAACTTCCTATGACATGTTTAATGCTATTAATATATCGTGCAGTCTTTGTGTGAATGAACGAATTGAGTCTGACCATCTGCCTCTATTTATTCCATATAAACTCACTTTTTGAAGTAAGAAATGGAAAGGTATCAAGAAAAAACATACAATTATAGAGAGTATAAAAGCAAATGAATATCTGATTTCTTTCTGTGATCTAATGAATATCAACATTTTGTCAATGCTGGAGAATGCATTTTCTCTGATCGATGATGACTTAACGCCGCTTTGAATATATTTAATGCTTGTAAAAAATCAAGGGAGTGCATGAGGATACAAATAAAATAAATGACACTTGAAATGATGATTGGTTTGATTTATGAATGTTATAAAACCAAAAGACGTAAACAATTCTAAAATATCTAGAAATACATTGGACATAAAGACGAGACGTTATTGTAAAGCTTCGAAGGGGTTTATAAATCTTTTAAAAAAAAAAATAAAAATTTCTTCTTTGTTATGCAATTTAGTTACCTCAGTTGAAGATCAGCAAGAGTTTTGGAAACACTGCGCAGAATATCATTAAGAAAAGTAGTACGCATAACAATATCTCTGTCCCGCGATTGGGATAGGCATTTCAGAGATCTTCTCGAAAAAAAATGCTGAAGAAGACGCAGAAGAAATAGAAGATGAGATGCCTTTTCTCGATTTGATAGCGATGCAGGGTTCCTTGACAGTATAATTACTAGAACAGAAGTGATCTCTGCAATTAAAAAATCAAGAACAAAAAAGCTGCAGGCCCTGATGCATTGTTGGAGAATTATTCAAAATGCCGGAAATATCGTAATTGATTTCTTCGTCAGATTTTTCAAAGTTTTTTTTTGACAAAGGGATATTCCTGATAACTGGAGTGAATCGATTTTATTGCCATTATTAAGAAAGGTGAAGTCAATGATCCAAGTAATTACAGGGGCATATCATTAGTGATATAAGTAGTAAATTATTTAGCTCTATAATTAACTGTAGACTGCAAAAGTGGGGGGGAATTTAATAATAGGGACGGGTGAGTGGCAAGCGGGTTTTAAGAAGGGTTATTCAACTAAACGATCAGATGTTTACACTTTGGCTATTGTACAAAAACAGTTTTCATGGAATCGCAAATTATATGTGGCCTTCATTGACTTCGAAAAGGCATTTGATTCCATATCTAGAAATTACTTTGGCCAGTGCTTCAAAAGAAGGAATAAAGGGTAAATGTACCAATGTATCAAGAGCATGTACAATTGTGTAAAAGCAAGGGTCAGGTGTGGTGGTAAATTTTACAGATTACATTAGTTTGTACAAAGGTGTAAAGCAAGGAGATGCATGTGTCCTGTTTTTTTTTCTTTTTTAATCAACGAATTAGCACAAGAAATCAGAGAGGGAAGACATGGTGCAACCTGTCTCCAGTACAGTTTAAAATTTTATTTTGTTACTTGCAGATGATATAGCTTTGTTGTCAGAAACACCAGTTGGCCTTCAGCCCCAGTTGAACAATTTAGTAATGCAGCTTTTAGACTCCAACTTAAAGTAAATATGAAAAAGAGAATGTCGTTGGATTCAGAAAAGGAGGGCACCTTGCAGCACGAGAGAGATGGTTTTTTAATGGTGAGCAAATGGTTTGTCGTTTAACTGTTATAAATATCTTGGTATTCATTTTTTCCACCGCCCTTAGTTTTGTGGCTGCATGCACAGATCTCGCAAGCAGAGCGAGAAATGCTTTGTATCAATTCTGCAACGATTGTTCTTACTTAATAATAATTCGCTGAAAGTATTGTTAAAAATTTTTGATACTCGGGTGCACCAATTGCTCTCTGGTGCTGAACTGTGGGGACTGGATATGCCGCCGTTCATGTTGAAAAGGTTCATTTTATGCTCTAAAGAAATTTTTAGGGTCCACATTAAAACCCCTAATGATCTTTGTATGGAGATACGGGACGTCACCCTATTTACAAAATTCAAGTGTACATGTATCAATATGGCTAAAGATATCACGGATGAATGATAACAGATTACCTTTAAAAGTTTAAACATGTTACTCTGGTTGGATTCACGGGAAACCAAAAGGGCGTCAAATGTTCGTAAGACCCTATTTCTAAAGGGTTTTTGGGATTTGTATGGCTAAACCGGGTGTGGAAAATGTGAATATTTTTTGCAATTTTTTTCGTCAAAGGCTTATTGATAACAAGGGCAAAACTGGCATGAACAGTTCTGGAAAGTGATAGATTTACATGGTACAGATCGTTTAAATCATGTAATAATGCGAAAACTTATTTTTCCCACTTATATTGACAGACAAATAAAAATATATGGAAGTTCAGATTGGGTTTGTCTCAGATATAGCAATGGCATCGTAAACGGTATAATTATTTCTGACAGCATCTACATGCCCGCTTGTGGAAAGGCAAATGATAATGAAATCCCTTTCTGTTCGTTGCTCTGCTTTCCGTGACCTACGCGGGAATATATTCCTGTAAATATTATGCAAATCCATTATTCTGTGTAATCTATTATGACGAATGAAAATAAAATTATTGTGGGGAAATTTTAAAGCATTTTTATATAAACCCTTTTAAGAGGCGAGCTGTTATGGTTAGCTAACAAATGTATTGACACGCCAATATTACATGGATATGAAATTTTCCTAGTATGGTATTAATGATTGGTCAGTAGAGTAGACTTATGCACATGCGTAGTGATTGTAATTCATCCCTTTGAGTATAAATTTTATTGCTTTTTTTTCCCTACATTTAGTAAAACTTTGTTGTTTGTTGTCACACTTATTGCTGAGTTTTTTGAATGTAATCCCCTTCAAAAGGGGGCTGTGGCCTATCTGATAAATTTCATTTCATTTCATTTCATTTCATTTCTCTCTCTCCCTCTCTCTCTCTCTACGCGCGCAAAACCCTTGCAAAAGTTTGTAAGTGGAATAATGCACCTATACACATGAGGTCGGACAGCTATGTCATGTAACAAATTCTTTGCTCTACGTGTACATCAGACCACTAAACCAAAAAAAAAAAAAAAACCTTAGAAAAATCTGCCAATGGGATGAGACTTGATCAGATTCACGCCAAAATGGCTAGACTCCACCCATTTTCTGGGTTGGGGCAAAAAACCTATGCAATGTTAAAGGTAGATTTTTGGACAAAAAATTTTTCATGAAGACATTGAAAATACGCTTTTGTTACGGAAATTCAAGTAAAAAATGACATACATTCAGGTTTTGACACAGACACACAAAGGAGATGGTTTTAAAAACCTGCCTAACCAACCATCCCCCGTATTCTGTGCGATAAATTTCGATTGGAAATAAGAACCTGGGCGGACTTATACAATGTCTGCTGGGGGCAGAAAAAATCCCATCTGTTCTTCTGATGGCACTTCAAGGTACTGCGTTCTTCTATGGTCCCAGAGTGCTTTTTTCAAATATTGTTTATTTCAAGAACCGAATAAGGAATACACACACACACACACACACACCCACACACACAACACCCACCAAAACACAACACACCCACACACACACACACACGGAATTCACATGACTAAACGCAAGTCGCATTCGGCCGGTTCACGTTCCTTCAATCCAACCATTTTCCCTCATTTGGGACTTTTTTGCATCTAATAATATCCCAAAAGTCACTAGACCTCCGGACTTAGCATCAGGATATAGCGTGACGAACTAATCTCTATACAGTTGGGTTTTTTTGGAGAAAAACCGAAACGACACTAGAATGTCTGTTCCTTGTTGTGATACCTCATCGAAGTTTCCTGTGGAGGGTTTAAGCAGGGGGGGTGGGGGTGGGGGGGGGGGGGGTGAAGTTCATCTTGGTATGCGTAGGCCAAGAAAGGGCATTGGGAAAAATAACAGTCTGACATCGATATACTTTTAAACTTACATTGAATGGCCACGGAAAAAAAAAAAAAAAAAAAGAGAGAGAGAGAGAGAACAAGAGAGGAGAGAAGAGAGAGAGAGAGAGAGAGAGAGAGAGAGACTCAAGACTCAAATGTTTTAGTTATAAAGGCCATAGCCCCTTAGAAGGGGAAATACATCTTAAGTCGCACAAGAATATTAAGGGTGAAGAGAGAGAGAGAGAGAGAGAGAGAGAGAAGAGAGAGAGAGAGAGAGAGACAGACAGACAGACAGACAGACAGACGGACAGACAGACAGAGACAGAGACAGACAAACAGACAGACAGACAGACGGACGGACAGACAGACAGACAGACAGACACACACACACAAACACACACAACACACACACACACAACACACACACACACACACACACCACACACATACACACACACAGAGGTTGGGGTGGGGGTAGGGTAATGGCTTGGTAGAAGTTGCAGGGTAATTCTGGCAGAAATCCCATCGACAACAATTTAGGGAACTTTCTTGACGAATGTGGGCACCGGTGGTCTGTAAATTTCACGAAAGAAACAACTAGAAGAAAGAGACATCGCCCAAAAGCCAGAAACATCTACATAGACAGAGAGAAAGAGCGTACCTGAAATCACCAGAGGTCTTTTTGGCATCAAATAACACTGTATCAAACTCATTGACAAAGACGAACTTAACTGTCAACACATTTGACACAAAGTTGAAGACATGACACATGTCTAAGTCGCCAGTGGCGGATTCATTCATTGTATGAAGTTACTAATTGTGGAACAAGAGTCGACAACAAAGAGTCTGACAACAAAGAGTCTGACAACAAAGAGTCTGACAAGAAAGGCTCATCAAAATGTAATGCAAAAAAAGAAGAAAAAAAAAAGAAAGAAAGAAAGAAAAGAAAAAAAGCAGAACAGATACTCCTTCCCGCCTCTGTCTGTCTGTCTGTCTGTCGTATGTCGGCTGATACTCTCTCTCTCTCTCCCCTCTCTCTCTCTCTCTCTCTCTCTCTCTCTCTCTCTCAATGATTATTAGTTAAAACTAATGTAATATGTGTTGAGACATCCCTCTGTGTATAGATATTCCTCTACGAATAGGATCTTATATACAACATTCTTTATTTTGGTTCTCATATTTCATCTCCCCTCAGGGACAATACTCAACTTGGTTAGCATTCCGGCTCCGTCATACATAGCTACACCCATGTTCACCGAGTCGTAGCCTCAGCACAGCAACCTGCTCAGAACAATCAATTTCAGATTGTCATGAGTACACCCACCAGAGGAGACACTGCGCTGCTGCCATGTGGTGCTGCTATCAGAATTTCACTGGGGATATAAGAATTTGTTTTGCTGGTCTGTTTTTTTTTTTTTTTTTTTGTGTTTGTTTCAAGAAAAATGTGAGATATTTCAAGCAGAAAATATTGTTTCATGGGCTCACTAGAAAATAGCGTCCGTCATGAATAATACGGAAATAGGAATGCTCAACTCAGAACATGTGCGTACTAACGGGGTGGGAGAGCGTTTGAAATTTTATGAAAACATGTAGCATTGTCTCAACGCTTTAGGATTTGCCTGCTATGGATAAAGGGGGGTCTTTCGTCAAAGAGAGAGAGAGAGAGAGAGAGAGGGGAGAGACGAGAGAGAGGAGAGAGAGAGAGGAGAGAAGAGAGGACAGAGACAGAGACAGAGACAGAGAGA
>JAMYXO010005613.1:12500-15139 GCA_033310375.1 Conus canariensis
ACCACCCTTGGAAGCCTGTGCTGTGTTCACATAGGGTGCAGGCACGCACAGGCATTCCATTAAGATGCCAAGGGACATAATTGTTTCCCTGGCAGATGCCATTGTGTGATGGCCTCTGGAGTGACATTACAGAACCTCCACGGGAGCGTTCCCATTGGCTGGTACAGCCCATATCATACACAGAGCTTACGGCGAAAGACGTCACCGTCAGGTAACTGCCGTGTGCATCCAGCAGCCTCACACATTGCTGTTCCACTGGCCAAAAATGCTCTGCTCTGCTGAACTGACTTGAAGGAATATTTATGTTGTGTAGACCCCCCCCCCCCCCCCCCCCCCCTACGTTTTGGTCAACCTCTTCCAACTTCTCCAAGCATATTGCTTAAACTGTTCAAATACTAAGTATTTTTTTTCTGTTTCACGGTGTTTTCAAGCAAAAGGTTTTTGCTTCATCGCGGATTAGATTTACAGATAAGGCATAACATTCTCTCTCTCTCTCTCTCTCCTCTCTCTCTCTCTCTCTCTCTCTTCGTTTGTGTGTGTGTGTGTGTGTGTGTGTGTGTGTGTGTGGTGTTGTGTTCAGTGTGTGTGTGGAAGGGCTGTGTTGGAACTTTCTTCAGGCGGGGGGGCATTGAGCCGGTGGCTGTGTGTTAAGTGAAAAAATGTGATCCTTCGCTTCCCCTTTTCCTTCCTCCCCGCGGTGGTTCCATCTTCATTCCCGACTGCATGACAGCGCCTCTCTGGACCCTCCCCTTTAACCTCCAGTCTGTGACCTTTGCCCTCTAATGTCTCTGTCTTCTCTTCTCTTCTCTCTCCCCTGCCTGTTTTGTGAGAGTCCCTGTCCCTCGCCCCCACTGCCACCTCCTCTCTCTCTCTCTCTCTCCTCTCTCTCTCTCTCTCTCTCCTCTCGCTCTCTCCTCTCTCTCTCTCTCCCCTCCAGGCTGGTATCTCGTTCCCCCTGTCCCTCCGCACGCCTGCCTCCCACCTATCTGGACTTTTCTTCTTTATTTTCATTTTCCCCCCACCTTTCATGCTTTTTTTTTTAACCTTCGATAAGAATTGCTGTTCCTGATCCGATCTCTCTCTCTCTCTCTCCTCTCTCTCTCTCCTCTCCTCTCCTCTCTTCCCTCTCCTCTCTCCCCTTTGTGTGCGTTTGCGCGCCTGTGCGTGTATGTGTGCTTGTATGTTTGTGTGTGTGTGTGTATGAGCGTGTGCATGATGTGTATGTGTGTGTGGTGTGTGTGTGTGTTGTGTGTGTGTGCGTGCGCGCGCGCGTGTGTGTGCGTGTGCGTGCGTGTGGTTTGGGTGGTGTGTGTGTGCGTGCGTGCGTGTTTTGTGTGGTTGTGTTTGTGTGTGTGTGTGTGTGTTGTGTTGTGTGTGTGTTGTGTGTGTGCACGTGCGTGCGTGTGACGAAACGCGTGCGCGTGTATGTGTGTGTGTGCGTTTATGTGTGTGTGGCGTGTGCACTCGGGGCGTTTCTGTTTATTTGTGCGCGTGCGTGTGTATGCTTGCGTGCGTCCGTGCGTGTGTGTGTGTGTGTGTGTGTGTGTGTGTGTGTGTGTGTGTGTTGTGTGTTGTGTGTGGGGTGTGTGTACACGTGCCGTGCGCGCGTGCGATTTGTTTACGCCCTTTCTGACATCTATTCTTATTATGTTCTATTCAATTTTTTTCCCTCCTCTCTCTCCTCTCTCTTTTTTTTTTTTTTTTTTTTTTTTACCCGCTTTCCTGCCCTCCTTGCTCCACACAGCTGGGCCGCTGGCTTTTGCGATCAGCACAGAACTGGCACCATCGTGGGCACGACGTAACACTTCATGATTCCGTCTCTGATGTTTGCTCTCTGTCAGTCTATCTGTCTCTTTATCGCCCCGCCCCCTTCCTCCCTTTCTCCGTCCCTTCTGGTTTTTTCCCCTGCAGTTCCAGACATAAACCCCCCCTCCTTCCCTCTGCCTCCTCGCTCTCCCCCCCCTCCCCCCCCTCCCCCTCTCCTCCGGTCCTTCCGCCCAGCCCCTTCCCCCTTTTCCCTTCCAGTTGAACTCAATTTTCCCCGATCTGTTCAATATGGACCTCGAGGTCTGTGTGAGTCTGTGTGGGTCGCTCTCTCTATTTGTTGGCCTGTCTGATTTGAATCTCTCTCCCCTCTCTCTCTCTCTCTCTCTCCTCTCTCTCTCTCTCTCTCTCTCTCTCTTTTCTCTCTCTCTCTCTCTCTCTGATGAAAATGAGTCTGTTTGAATAAGGATTTGGATTTGGTTTGGCTGAATCAAGGGTTGGTAATACTATACAGTTTGTCTGTCTTTCCGTCAACGGCTGTTTGGTTGCCCGATTTGCGGAAATTAGATAGGCACCTAAAACAGGTAACAGAGAAATTCGGACTAGGAATATCGCATTAGATATCCATCATAGAAGATATTGATCGTGTAAAAGATTGTGATTTGCTTTGTACTTTATGTAAAGAATAACAGACAACCAATTACACTTCGTCCTGTCGTGCTCAGCTTTCATGAGCATTAGAGACAAGTTTATTAAGCCGAAATACTACAGACATCCATCTTTGTTTAAACTGAGTCCCACTCCCATCATCTACTTCTGCTGAAGTTGTTTTCACATTTTTCATCGTTTTTCTTCAAAGCCTTTGGCATGGAAAA
>JAMYXO010005614.1:0-15137 GCA_033310375.1 Conus canariensis
AGAAGAAAGAGAGTGAGAAGAGGGAGAAAGAAAAAGAAGAGTGAGTGAGTGGGAGAGAACAGAAAAAGACAGAGTGAGTGAGAGTGGGAGAGACAGAAAGAAGACAGAGTGAGTGAGTGAGTGGAGAGAAACAGAAAAGAGAGGAGTGAGTGAGGGGAGAAGAAAAAAAAGACAGAGGAGTGAGTGGGAGAGAACAGAAAAGACAGGAGTGAGTGAGTGGAGAGAACAGAAAAGACAGAGTGATGAGTGAGTGGGAGAGAACAGAAAAAGACAGAGTGAGTGAGTGGGGAGAGAACAGAAAAGACAGAGTGATGAGTGAGTGGGAGAGAACAGAAAAGACAGAGTGAGTGAGTGGGAGAGAACAGAAAAGACAGAGAGTGAGTGATGGGGAGAACAGAAAAAAGAGTGATGAGTGAGTGGGAGAGAAAGAAAAAGACAGAGAGAGTGAGTGAGTGGGAGAGAACAGAAAAAGACAGAGTGAGTGAGTGGGAGAGAACAGAAAAGACAGAGAGAGATGGAGAGAACAGAAAAGACAAGTGAGTGAGTGGGAGAGAACAGAAAAAGAAGAGGAGTGAGTGAGTGGGAGAGAACAGAAAAAGAAGAAGTGAGTGAGTGAGGAGAGAACAGAAAAAGAAGAGTGAGGAGTGAGTGGGAGAGAACAGAAAAGAAGAGGATGAGTGAGTGGGAGAACAGAAAAGAGAGAGAGGGAAGAGAGGGAGAAAGAAAAAGAAGCAGGAGTGAGTGGGAGAGAACAAAAAAGAAGAGAGAGTGAGTGGGAGAGAACAGAAAAGAGAGAGAGATGAGTGAGTGGGAGAGAACAGAAAAGCAGAGAGGAGATGAGTGGGAAGAACAGAAAGAGAAGAGTGAGTGGTGGGGAGAACAGAAAAAGACAGAGAGAGTAGTGAGTGGGAGAACAGAAAAGACAGAGAAGAGTGAGTGGGAGAGAACAGAAAAGCAGAGTGAGTGAGTGGAGAGAACAGAAAAGAAAGAGTGGTGAGTGGGAGAGAACAGAAAAGACAAGTAGGTGAGTGAGTGGGAGAGAACAGAAAAAGACAGAGGAGTGAGGGAGAGAACAAAAAAGACAGGAGAGTGAGTGGGAGAGACAGAAAAAGAAGAGTGAGGAGAACGAAGACAGAGAGTGATGGAGAAACGAAAAGACAGAGAGGTGAGTGAGAGACAGAAAAGGATGATAGTGGGAGAAGAAAGCAGAGGAGTGAGTGGGAGAGAACAGAAAAAGACAGAGTGAGTGAGGGGAAACAGAAAGACAGATGATGAGTGGGAGACAGAAACATGAGTGAGTGGAGAGAACAAAAGACAGAGGAGTGAGTGAGTGGGAGACAGAAAAGACAGAGTGATGGTGAGTGGGAGAGAACAAAAAAAGACGAGAGTGGAGTGGAGAACAGAAAGACAGAGTGAGTGAGTGGGAGAGAACGAAAGACAAGAGAGTAGGGAGAGAACAGAAAAGACAAGAGTGAGTGAGGAAAACAAAAAGACGAGAAGGAGTGAGTGGGAGAGAACAAAAGACAGGAGTGAGGAGGGAGAGAACAAAGACAGAGGAGAGGATGGAGAGAACAGAAAAAGACAGAGTGAGGAGTGGGAGAGAACAGAAAAACAGAGAGTGAGTGAGTGGGAGAGAACAGAAAAAGCAGAGAGTGAGTGGGAGAGAACAGAAAAGCAAGAGTGAGTGGGAGAGAAAGAAAAGACAGAGATGAGTAGGAACAGAAAAAGGGATGAGTGGAAAACAGAAAAAGAGAGAGGAGGGGAGGATAAGAAAAGAAAGAGAGTGAGTGGGGGAAAAAACAGAGGAGAGGAGGAGAAGTAGAGAGATAGAAAAGAGAGGAGAGTGGAAGAAAGAAAGGGAAAGAGGAGGTAGAGAACAAAAAAGAGATGAGGGAGACAAAAAAGCAGGAGTGAGAGGGGAGAGAAGAAAGAAAGAGAGGAGAGGGGAGAGAACGAAGAAGAGTGAGGATGGAGACAGAAAGAAGAGAGTGAGTGGGGAAGAAAGAGAGGAGTGAGTGGAGAAAAGAAGAGGGTGGGAGAGAAAGAAAAGAGAGAGGGTGGGGGGAGAACAGAAAGAGAGAGAGAGTGAGTGAGAAAAAAAGAGAGGTGAGTGAGAGTGGAAGAACAGAAAAGTCAGAGAGGAGTGAGTGGGAGAGAACAGAAAAGTAGAGAGAGAGTGAGTGGGAGAGACAGAAAAAGTCAGAGAAGTGAGTGGGAGAGAACAGAAAAAGACAGAGTGAGTGAGTGGGAGAGAACAGAAAAGCAAGAGAGAGTGAGGGGAGAGAACAGAAACAGAGGAGATGAGTGGGAGAGAACAGAAAAGACAGATGAGTGAGTGGGAGAGAACAGAAAAGTCAAGAGAGAGTGAGTGGGAGAGAACGAAAAAGACAGAGGAGTGAGTGGGAGAGAACAGAAAAAGCAGAGAGAGAGTGAGGGAGAGAAAGAAAAGACAGAGTGAGTGAGAGTGGGGAGAGAACAGAAAAAGACAGAGAGAGTGAGTGAGTGGGAGAACAGAAAAGACAGAGGAGTGAGTGGGAGAGAACAGAAAAGACAGAGGAGTGAGGAGTGGAGAGAGAACAGAAAAGACAGAGTGAGTGAGTGAGTGGGAGAGAACAGAAAAAGCAGACAGAGTGAGTGGGAGGAACAGAAAGACAGAGAGAGTGAGGAGTGGGAGAGAACAGAAAAGACAGAGTGATGAGTGAGTGGGAGAGAACAGAAAAGACATGAGTGAGAGAGTGACGGAGTGAGTGGGAGAGAACAGAAAAAGACAGGAGTGAGTGAGTGGAGGAGATGAGATGAGAACAGAAAAAGACAAGAGTAGTGAGTGAGTGGGAGGAACAGAAAAAGAGGACAGAGTGGAGAGAAAGAGAGGAGTGAGTGGGAGAGAACAGAAAAGACAGAGTGAGTGAGTGAGGGAGAGAACAGAAAAAGACAGAGAGAGTGAGTGAGTGGGAGAGAACAGAAAAAGACAGAGTGAGTGAGGATGGGAGAGAACAGAAAAAGAGCAGAGTGAGTGGGAGAGAACAGAAAAAGACAGAGGAGTGAGTGGGAGAGAACAAAAAAGAGAGGAGTGAGGATGAGAGAACAGAAAAGCAAGAGAGAGTGAGTGAGTGGGAGAGAACAGAAAAGACAGGAGAGAGTGAGTGGAGGAAAGGAAGAAAGACAAGTGAAGTGAGTGGGAGAGAACAGAAAAGACAGAGAGTGAGTGAGTGGGAGAGAACAGAAGAGGAAAAGAGTGAGTGAGTGGAGAGGAGAACAGAAAGAGACAGAGAGAGAGTGGGGAGAAACAGAAAAAGAGCAGAGAGTGAGTGAGTGGAGAGTACAGAAAGAGACGAGAGAGTGAGTGAGTGAGGGGAGAGAAAGAAAGTGGAGAACAGTGCATGAGGAGAGTGAAGAGGAGAGAGAGTGATGAGAGAGGGAGAGAAGAAGAGAGACAGAGAGAGATAGTAAGAAAGAGGAGAAGAGAGGGAGAGGGGGAGAAAAAAGAGAAGGAGAGAGAGAGAGAGGAGAGAAAAGAAGAGAGAGAGAGAGAGAGAGGAGAGAGGAATGAGAGAGAGTGTGGGAGAGAAAGAAAGAGAGAGAGTGGGGGGGAGAGAGAGAGGGGGAGAGGGAGAATGAGAGAGAGGGTGGGAGAGAAAGAGAGAGAGAGAGGGGGGGGTGCGGGAGAGAGAGAGAGAATGAGAGATAGATGAGGCAGAGAAAGAAAGAAAGAGAGTGGGAGAGACAGATCAGACATATCATAGAGAGAATGAAAGAGAGAGATGGGAGAGAGAGATCACAGAGATATAAGAGACAGGGAGAGAGAGATCAGAGAGAAAGAGAGATCAGAGAGAGAGAGAGAGAGAGAGAGAGAGACAATTTGACAGTTTTATTGACAATAGCCTAATTGGCCTTCATGCCAAGGGGGGCAATTAACAGTGTTCTTTTAAACAGCACACAAAAGCGCAACATTTACATACACATATAGAAAAGAAAGGAACGTATCGAAAAGGAAACAGCTCTAGAGAATTCCAGAGAGAGAGAGAGAGGAGAGAGAGAGAGAGAGAGAGAGAGAGAAACAGAGAGACAGAGACAGAGAGAGAGTGAGAGGAGTGACAAGATGGAAGACACAAAGAGAAGGCAGAGTTACACACACACACACGCGCGCGCGCGCGCACAACACACACACACACACACACACACACACACACACACACTGAGATACACACATAAACACACACACACACACACACACACACACACACACACAGTCAACTCATGAGGGGAGAAGAGAGAGAGAGGGGCAGTGTGTGTGTGTGTGTGTGTGTGTGTGTGTGTGTGTGTGTGTGTGTGTGTGTGTGTGTGCGCGTGCGTGCGTGCGTGTGTGTATGTGTGTGCGAGTGTGTATTTGTTTGTATGTGTGTGTATTTGTGAGTATGTGTGTGTTAGTGTGTATGTGTATATGTGTGTATGCATGCGTGCATTTGTGTGTGTGTGGGGTGTGTGTGGTGTGTGTGTGTGTGTGTGTGTGAGGATGTCTTTTAGTCGCTTACCAATGACTGCATTCCTTCCTCTCTCCGTCCTCTGACAACGTAACTTGGCTGAGCTGGTCTTCTTCGTGCGGTGCCCTCTTCCTCCATTTCCTGTTGTCGTCTGCTGCGACATGGATGAATATGACGTCATCACCATACCTCAAAGATACATTGTTTGCTGCTGTGACGTGTGCATTTGATGGAGTCATCAATGTTTGCAGCCAAGACATTTCTGTTACAATACCCCCATCACACTTGAAAAACCATCTTTGTTGCTGCGACATCAAATAACACGAAGACACGATGCTTAATCTTTTGAATTTGTTGAATTTGAAATCTGACCAGTCCTCTAAATATAAATCCTAGACAAACAGGTGAAAGCTGTGCATCTTGTTGATCTGTCCGTCTTCGTGTATCGGTCTGTGCGTGCGAGTGCGAGCGTATGTGTATCTATCAATCTATCTGTATGTCCATTTCATCTGTCTCTCATTTGTACAGTTATCTAAATTACAGAGAGAAACACGCTTTAAGGACATGTGCAAGACGTTAGTGTCACAGTGTAAAACACGTGCAAAACGTCAGTGTCACAGTGTATATTACGTGCATTACGTCACAGTGTACTGACCTTCTATTAAACCGATGCCGCAGGTCGTTCCGCGGCAACACTTCCTCAACCTGCGCACAGAATCAGGCATGCAATTAAACCTCGCTGTCTGCTGCTACACCGTCACAACAATCTCTGCTGCTACACTGTCACAACAATCACTCTGTCTGCTGCTACACTGTCACAACAATCACTCTGTCTGCTGCTACACTGTCACAACAAGCTCTGCTGCTACACTGTCACAACAATCTCTGCGCCTACACTGTCACAACAATCTCTGCTCCTACACCATCACAACAATCACTCTGTCTGCTGCTACACTGTCACAACAATCACTCTGTCTGCTGCTACACAGTCACAACAATCTCTCTGTCTGCTGCTACACTGTCACAACAATCACTCTGTCTGCTGCTACACTGTCACAACAATCACTCTGTCTGCTGCTACACTGTCACAACAATCACTCTGTCTGCTGCTACACTGTCACAACAATCACTCTGTCCGCTGCTACACTGTCACAACAATCTCTGCTGCTACACTGTCACAACAATCTCTACTGCTGCACCGTCACATCAATCTCAGCTGCTGGACAGTCACAAAAATCTGCTGCACCGTCACAACCGTCACAACAATCTCTGCTGCTACACTGTCACAACAATCGCACTGTATGATGCTGCTACACTGTCACACAATCTCTGTTGCTACACCGTCACCACAATCTCTGCTGCTACACTGTCACAACTCTCTCTGCTGCTACACTGTCGCAACATTCACTCTGTCTGCTGCTACACTGTCACCACAATCCTCTGCTACACTGTCAATACAATCACTGTCTGCTGCTACACTGTCACAACAATCACTCTGCTGCTATACTGTCACAACAATCTGTGCTGCTACACTGTCACAACAATCACTCTGCTACTACACTGTCACAACAATCTCTTCTGCTACACTGTCACAACAATCTCTGCTGCTACACTGTCACAACAATCACTCTGTCTGCTACCACACTGTCACAACAATCACTCTGTCTGCTGCTACACTGTCACAATAATCTCTTCTGCTACACTGTCACAACAATCGCTGCTGCTACACTGTCACAACAATCACTGTCTCCTACTACACTATTACAACAATCACTCTGTCTGCTGCTACACTGTCACAACAATCACACTGTATGCTGCTACACTGTCACAACAATCACTCTGTCTGCTACTACACTGTCACAACAATCACTGCTGCTACACTGTCACAACAACCTCTGCTGCTGCACTACCACAAAAATCACTCTGCTACTACATTGTCACAGCAATCTCTGCTGCTACACTGTCGCAATAATCACTCGTCTGCTGCTACACTGTCACAACAATCATTCTGCTGCTACACTGTCACAACAATCTCTGCTGCTACACTGTCACAACAATCACACTGTCTGCTGCTACACTGTCACAACAATCACCTCCACGACATCAGTAGCGCCATACATCCACAAAGACAACAATCACTTTGTCAACAGGCTTGCTGAGGTGGCCTTTACCTTGCCAGGGAAGTTGGGGGCCAAGGGCCCTAGTGTTGTGGATGGGATGGCAGGGAAGTTGGGGGCCAAGGGCCCTAGTGTTGTGGATGGGATGGCAGGGAAGTTGGGGGCCAGGGGCCCTAGTGTTGTGGATGGGATGGCAGGGAAGTTGGGGGCCAAGGGCCCTAGTGTTGTGGATGGGATGGCAGGGAAGTTGGGGGCCAGGGGCCTAGTGTTGTGGATGGGATGGCAGGGAAGTTGGGTGCCAACGGCCCTAGTGTTGTGGATGGGATGGCAGGGAAGTTGGGGGCCAAGGGCCCTAGTGTTGTGGATGGGATGGCAGGGAAGTTGGGGGCCAAGGGCCCTAGTGTTGTGGATGGGATGGCAGGGAAGTTGGGGGCCAGGGGCCTAGTGTTGGGGATGAGATGGCAGGGACGTTGGGGGCCAGGGACCCTAGTGTTGTGGATGGGATGGCAGGGAAGTTGGGGGCCAAGGGCCCTAGTGTTGTGGATGGGATGGCAGGGAATTTGGGGGCCAAGGGCCCTAGTGTTGTGGATCAGATGGCAGGGAAGTTGGGGGCCAAGGGCTCTAGTGTTGTGGATGGGATGGCAGGGAAGATGGGGGCCAAGGGCCCTAGTGTTGTGGATGGGATGGCAGGGAAGTTGGGGGCCAAGGGCCCTAGTGTTGTGGATGGGATGGCAGGGAAGTTGGGGGCCAAGGGCCCTAGTGTTGTGGATGGGATGGTAGGGAAGTTGGGGGCCAAGGGCCCTAGTGTTGTGGATGGGATGGTAGGGAAGTTGGGGGCCAAGGGCCCTAGTGTTGTGGATGGGACGGCTGGGAAGTTGGGGGCCAAGGGCCCTAGTGTTGTGGATGGGATGGCGACACTACTTTCTGACGTGCACCGAGGATTTCATACACTTGCACAAGCACGGAATGTAGAAGAGAGATAGGTGAGAGGAAGGGGAGGAGGAGGGAAAGAGACAGAGAGAGAGAGAGAGACAGAGAGAGACAGAGACAGAGATACAAAGAGATCAGAGAGAGAGAGAGAGAGAGAGAGAGAGAGAGGAGAGATCAGAGAGAGAGAGAGAGAGAGAGAGAGAGAGAGATAGAGATCAGAAGCATCAGATAGCACAGAGAGAGACAGACAGACCGACCAAGATCACAATTAGAGAGAGAGAGACAGAGAGGGGGGGGGGGGAGACAGAGATATAAACAATACCAGACAGAGATCAGATATCACTGAGAGAGAGAGAGAGAGAGAGAGAGAGAGAGAGAGAGAGAGAGAGAACAGAACAAGAGAAAGGAAGAGGAGAGGGAGTGAGTGGGAGAGAACAGAAAGAGAGAGAGAGAGAGGGAGAAGAACAGAAAGAGAGAAGGGAGAAAGAGAGAGAGGGAGTGAGTGGGGGAGAACAGAAAGAGAGGGGAGTGAGTGGGAGAGAAAAACAGATGAGTGAGGAGTGAGTGGGAGAGAACAGAAAGAAGGAGAGTGAGTGAGGAAGTGAGTGGGAGAGAACAGAAAAAGACAGAGAGAGTGAGTGAGTGGGAGGAGAACAGAAAAGACAGAGTGAGTGAGTGGGAGAGAACAGAAAAAGACAGAGAGAGTGAGTGAGTGAGAAGGAACAGGAAAAGACAGAGAGAGTGAGTGAGTGAGAGAACAGAAAAAAGACAGAGTGAGTGAGTGAGTGGGAGAGAACAGAAAAAAGACAGAGTGAGTGAGTGGGAGAGAACAGAAAAAGACAGAGTGAGTGAGTGGGAGAGAACAGAAAAGACAGAGTGAGTGAGTGAGTGAGTGGGAAGAACAGAAAAAGACAGGAGTGAGTGAGTGAGTGGGAGAGAACAGAAAAAGACAGAGTGAGTGAGTGAGTGGGAGAGAACAGAAAAAGACAGAGTGAGTGAGTGAGTGGGAGAGAACAGAAAAAGACAGAGTGAGTGAGTGAGTGGGAGAGAACAGAAAAAGTCAGAGAGAGTGAGTGGGAGAGAACAGAAAAAGACAGAGTGAGTGAGTGAGTGAGTGGAGAGAACAGAAAAAGACAGAGGAGTGAGTGGGAGAGAACAGAAAAAGTCAGAGAGAGTGAGTGGGAGAGAACAGAAAAAGACAGGGGTGAGTGAGTGAGTGGGAGAGAACAGAAAAAGACAGAGAGAGTGAGTGGGAGAGAACAGAAAAAGACAGAGAGAGCGTGAGGGAGAGAACAGAAAAACAGAGTGAGTGAGTGGGAGAGAACAGAAAAAGACAGAAGTGAGTGAGGAGTGGGAGAGAACAGAAAAAGACAGAGATGAGTGAGTGAGTGGAGAGAACAGAAAAAGTCAGAGCGAGAGTGAGTGGGAGAGAACAGAAAAAGACAGAGAGAGGAGTGAGTGGGGGAGAGAGAACAGAAAAAGTCAGAGAGAGTGAGTGAGGGAGGGGAACAGAAAAAGACAGAGTGAGTGAGTGGGAGAGAACAGAAAAAGACAGAGAGAGTGAGTGGGAGAGAACAGAAAAAGACAGAGAGGAGTGAGTGGGAGAGAACAGAAAAAGACAGAGTGAGTGAGTGGGAGAGAACAGAAAAAGACAGAGAGAGTGAGTGAGAGAGAACAGAAAAAGACAGAGAGAGTGAGTGGGAGAGAACAGAAAAAGACGGAGAGAGTGAGTGGGGAGAAACAGAAAAAGACAGAGTGAGTGAGTGGGAGAGAACAGAAAAAGTCAGAGGAGTGAGTGGGAGAGAACAGAAAAAGACAGAGTGAGTGAGTGAGTGGGAGAGAACAGAAAAAGTCAGAGAGAGTGAGTGGGAGAGAACAGAAAAAGACAGAGAGAGTGAGTGGGAGAGAACAGAAAAACACAGAGGAGATGAGTGGAGGAGAACAGAAAAAGACAGAGGAGTGAGTGGAGGAGAGAACAGAAAAAGACAGAGAGAGTGAGTGGTGGGAGAGAACAGAAAAGACAGAGTAGTGAGACAAAGAGGGAGGAGAGAACAGAAAAAGACAGAGGAGTGAGTGAGTGGGAGAGAACAAAAAGACAGAGGAGTGTGAGGACGGAGTGAGGGAGAGAACAGAAAAGAAGAGAGAGGGAGAGACGTGAGTGGATGTGGAGTGGGAGGAACAGAAAAGACAGAGTGAGTGGACGTGGGAGGTGATGAACAGAAAAAGACAGAGTGAGTGAGTGGTGAGGAGGAACAGAAAAGCAGAGAGGGTGAGTGGGAGGCAGAAGGTGGTGAGTGGGAGAGAGTGAGATAGGAAGAGAACAGAAAGAAGAGTGAGTGAGTGAGTGGGAGAGAACAGAAAAGAAGAGACAGAGAAGAGTGAGTGAGAGTGGGAGAGAACAGAAAAAAGACAGAGATGAGGGGGGGAGACAGAAAGACGTGAGTGAGTGGGAGTGAGAGAACAGAAAAAGGACAGAGAAGAGAGACGAGTGGTGGAGAGAGAACAGAAAGACAGAAGAGGGGTGAGTGGAGGAAACGAAAAAGACAGAGAGAGTGAGTGGGAGAGAACAGAAAAAGACAGTGAGAGTGGGGAGGTGAGAGTGAGTGAGTGGAGAGAACAGAAAAGACAGAGAGTGAGTGAGTGGGAGAGAACAGAAAGAGAAGAGAGTGAGTGAGGAGAGACAAAGACAGAGGTGAGTGGGGAGAGAACAGAAAAAGACAGAGAGGAGTGAGTGGAGGAACGAATGACAGATGTGAGTGGTGGGAGAGAACAGAAAAAGACAGAGGAGTGAAGTGGGAGAGACAGAAAGAGAGTGGTGAGTGGAGAGAAAGAAAAAGACAGAGTGAGTGAGTGAGTGGGAGAGACAGAAAGAGACAGAAGAGGAGTGAGGAGAGAGAACAGAAAAAGACAAGAGAGAGTGAGTGAGTGGGAGGAACAGAAGAGACAGGTGAGTGAGTGAGGGAGGGAGAAAAGACAGGTGTGATGGAGAGACAAAAGACGAGAGTGAGTGGGAGAGTACAGAAAGAGACAGAGAGAGTGAGTAGGAGGGAACAGAAAAGAAGTGAGTGGGGAGAGAACAGAAGAGAGAGAGAGAGTGATGGGGAGACGAGAGAGAGAGGAGTGAGGAAAGAGAGATAGAGAGAGAGAAGAAGAAGAGGAGGAGGAGTGGAGAGAGGTGGAGAAAAAAGACAGGAGAGAGAGGGGAGAAGAAAAGAGAGGAGGATGAGAGAGAAGAGAGAGAGGGGGGAGAAGGAGAGATGGGTGGAGGAAGATGAGGAGAGAGAGATGGAGTGGGGAGAGAGAGAGGGGAGGGAGAGAAGAGAGAGAGGGTGGGAGAGAAAGAGAAGAGAGAGGGGAGGGTGCGGGAGAGAGAGAGAGAATGAGAGTAGATGAGGCAGAGAAAGAAAGAAAGGAGTGGGAGAGACAGATCAGACATATCATAGAGAGATGAAAGGAGAGATGGGAGAGAGAGATCACAGAGATAAAGAGACAGGGAGAGAGAGATCAGAGAGAAAGAGAGAAGAGAGAGAGAGAGGAGGAGAGAGAAGAGAGACAATTTGACAGTTTTATTGACAATAGCCTAATTGGCCTTCATGCCAAGGGGGGCAATTAACAGTGTTCTTTTAAACAGCACACAAAAGCGCAACATTTACATACACATATACAAAAGAAAGGAACGTATCGAAAAGGAAACAGCTCTAGAGAATTCCAGAGAGAGAGAGAGAGAGAGAGAGAGAGAGAGAGAGAGAGAGAGAGACAGAGAACAGAGAGACAGAGAGAGAGTGAGAGGAGTGACAAGATGGAAGACACAAAGAGAAGGCAGAGTTACACACACACACACACACGCGCGCGCGCGCACAACACACACACACACACACACACACCACACACATAAACACACACACACACACACACACACACACACACGTCAACTCATTGAGGGGAAAGAGAGAGAGAGGGGCAGTGTGTGTGTGTGTGTGTGTGTGTGTGTGTGTGTGTGTGTGTGTGCGCGTGCGTGCGTGCGTGTGTGTATGTGTGTGCGAGTGTGTATTGTTTGTATGTGTGTGTATTTGTGAGTATGTGTGTGTTAGTGTCTATGTGTATATGTGTGTATGCATGCGTGCATTTGTGTGTGTGTGTGTGTGTGTGTGTGTGTGTGTGTGTGTGTGTGTGTGTGTGTGTGTGTGTGTGTGTGGAGGATGTCTTTTAGTCGCTTACCAATGACTGCATTCCTTCCTCTCTCCGTCCTCTGACAACGTAACTTGGCTGAGCTGGTCTTCGTGCGGTGCCCTCTTCCTCCATTTCCTGTTGTCGTCTGCTGCGACATGGATGAATATGACGTCATCACCATACCTCAAAGATACATTGTTTGCTGCTGTGACGTGTGCATTTGATGGAGTCATCAATGTTTGCAGCCAAGACATTTCTGTTACAATACCCCCATCACACTTGAAAAACCATCTTTGTTGCTGCGACATCAAATGACACGAAGACACGATGTTTAATCTTTTGAATATGTTGAATTTGAAATCTGACCAGTCCTCTAAATATAAATCCTAGACAAACAGGTGAAAGCTGTGCATCTTGTTGATCTGTCCGTCTTCGTCTATCGGTCTGTGCGTGCGAGTGCGAGCGTATGTGTATCTATCAATCTATCTGTATGTCCATTTCATCTGTCTCTCATTTGTACAGTTATCTAAATTACAGAGAGAAACACGCTTTAAGGACATGTGCAAGACGTTAGTGTCACAGTGTAAAACACGTGCAAAACGTCAGTGTCACAGTGTATATTACGTGCATTACGTCACAGTGTACTGACCTTCTATTAAACCGATGCCGCAGGTCGTTCCGCGGCAACACTTCCTCAACCTGCGCTCAGAATCAGGCATGCAATTAAACCTCGCTGTCTGCTGCTACACCGTCACAACAATCTCTGCTGCTACACTGTCACAACAATCACTCTGTCTGCTGCTACGCTGTCACAACAATCACTCTGCTGCTACACTGTCGCAACAAGCTCTGCTGCTACACTGTCACAACAATCTCTGCGCCTACACTGTCACAACAATCTCTGCTCCTACACCATCACACAATCACTCTGTCTGCTGCTACACTGTCACAACAATCACTCTGTCCGCTGCTACACTGTCACAACAATCTCTGCTGCTACACTGTCACAACAATCTCTACTGCTGCACCGTCACATCAATCTCAGCTGCTGGACAGTCACAAAAATCTGCTGCACCGTCAAACCGTCACAACAATCTCTGCTGCTACACTGTCACAACAATTGCACTGTATGATGCTGCTACACTGTCACCACAATCTCTGTTGCTACACCGTCACCACAATCTCTGCTGCTACACTGTCGCAACTCTCTCTGCTGCTACACTGTCGCAACATTCACTCTGTCTGCTGCTACACTGTCACCACAATCTCTGCTGCTACACTGTCACAACAATCACTCTGCTACTACACTGTCACAACAATCTCTTCTGCTACACTGTCACAACAATCTCTGCTGCTACACTGTCACAACAATCACTCTGTCTGCTACCACACTGTCACAACAATCACTCTGTCTGCTGCTACACTGTCACAATAATCTCTTCTGCTACACTGTCACAACAATCGCTGCTGCTACACTGTCACAACAATCACTCTGTCTCCTACTACACTATCACAACAATCACTCTGTCTGCTGCTACACTGTCACAACAATCACACTGTATGCTGCTACACTGTCACAACAATCACTCTGTCTGCTACTACACTGTCACAACAATCACTGCTGCTACACTGTCACAACAACCTCTGCTGCTGCACTACCACAAAAATCACTCTGCTACTACATTGTCACAGCAATCTCTGCTGCTACACTGTCACAATAATCACTCGGTCTGCTGCTACACTGTCACAACAATCATTCTGCTGCTACACTGTCACAACAATCTCTGCTGCTACACTGTCACAACAATCTCTGCTGCTACACTGTCACAACAATCACACTGTCTGCTGCTACACTGTCACAACAATCACCTCCACGACACAGTAGCGCCATACATCCACAAAAACAACAATCACTTTGTCAACAGGCTTGCTGAGGTGGCCTTTACCTTGCCAGGGAAGTTGGGGGCCAAGGGCCCTAGTGTTGTGGATGGGATGGCAGGGAAGTTGGGGGCCAAGGGCCCTAGTGTTGTGGATGGGATGGCAGGGAAGTTGGGGGCCAGGGGCCCTAGTGTTGTGGATGGGATGGCAGGGAAGTTGGGGGCCAGGGGCCCTAGTGTTGTGGATGGGATGGCAGGGAAGTTGGGGGCCAGGGCCCTAGTGTTGTGGATGGGATGGCAGGGAAGTTGGGGGCCAGGGGCCTAGTGTTGTGGATGAGATTGCAGGGACGTTGGGGGCCAGGGGCCCTAGTGTTAAGGATGGGATGGCAGGGAAGTTGGGGGCCAAGGGCCCTAGTGTTGTGGATGGGATGGCAGGGAAGTTGGGGGCCAAGGGCCCTAGTGTTGTGGATGGGATGGCAGGGAGTGGGGGCCAAGGGCTCTAGTGTTGTGGATGGGATGGCGGGAAGTTGGGGGCCAGGGGCCCTAGTGTTGTGGATGGGATGGCAGGGAAGTTGGGGGCCAGGGGCCCTAGTGTTGTGGATGGGATGGCAGGGAAGTTGGGGGCCAGGGGCCTAGTGTTGTGGATGGGATGGTAGGGAAGTTGGGGGCAAGGGCCCTAGTGTTGTGGATGGGATGGCAGGGAAGTTGGGGGGCCAAGGGCCTAGTGTTGTG
Organism: Conus canariensis; assembly: GCA_033310375.1. Taxonomy (NCBI): domain Eukaryota; kingdom Metazoa; phylum Mollusca; class Gastropoda; order Neogastropoda; family Conidae; genus Conus; species Conus canariensis. The sequence goes on from JAMYXO010005614.1 coordinate 14,308, forward strand.
GATGGGATGGTAGGGAAGTTGGGGGCCAGGGCCCTAGTGTTGTGGATGGGATGGCAGGGAAGTTGGGGGCCAAGGGCCCTAGTGTTGTGGATGGGATGGCGACACTACTTTCTGACATGCACCGAGGATTTCATACACTTGCACAAGCACGGAATGTAGAAGAGAGATAGGTGAGAGGAAGGGGAGGAGGAGGAAAGAGACAGAGAGAGAGAGAGAGACAGAGAGAGACAGAGACAGAGATACAAAGAGATCACAGAGAGAGAGAGAGAGAGAGAGAGAGAGAGAGAGGAGAGATCAGAGGAGAGAGAGAGAGAGATCAGAAGCATCAGATAGCACAGAGAGAGGACAGACAGACCGACAAGATCACAATTGAGAGAGAGAGAGAGAGAGAGAGAGGGGGGGGGGAGACAGAGATAAAAACAATACCAGACAGAGATCAGATATCACTGAGAGAGAGCGAGAGAGAGAAGAGAGAGAGAGAGAGAGAGAGAGAGAGAGAGAGAGAGAACAGAACAAGAGAAAGGAAGAGGAGAGGGAGTGAGTGGGAGAGAACAGAGAGAGAGAGAGAGAGAGAGAGAGAGACGAGAGAGAGAGAGTGGGAAAGAACAGAAAGAGAGAAAGGGAGAGAGAGAAGGAGTGAGTGGGGGAGAACAGAAAGAGGGAGAGGGAGTGAGTGGGAGAGAACAAAAAGAGGGAGGAGTGAGTGGGAGAGAACAGAAGAGGGAGAGAGGGAGTGTGTGGGAGAGAACAGAAGAGGGAGAGGGAAAGAGTGAGTGAGTGGGAGATAACAGAAAGATAGAGTGAGGGTAAATGGCGGTGGGAGGGGGGGG